>JAOXNX010000032.1:8655195-8672583 GCA_028566075.1 Solidago caesia
TTTGTTGCATTTATTCTTCCACTCATAAATATGTAGTGTTATTAAATTAAATATGCAGCTACGAGTGGGATATTGTGCGGGTTAGATAACGGGTCAAAACAGATCAATTTATCGTGTGTGCTAAGTTGGGTTTGGCTGACCCAGTGACGCTTCATTTTTGTTAATAACTATGGTGTTAATTATGGTTACCGAACTCCATTACTATAATAATCTTTACTTGTTTTTTATTGTAATAAGGCGATTTAGAAGATTTTATGCATTTGATTTCACCTTAGATAGTTTTCAACCTGTTGGGCCTATTTCTTATTTAGTTAAATTTTCTGGTTTAACCCATTTGGCCTATTAAACACTAAACATAACTCACGTTAATGTATTTGTATATAAATGCTCAAAAACTCGGCATGGCACCTAAACTTTTATTTTCTTTGTTGGTGCAGCGGAAAGAGAAGCTGCTCAAGAAACAGCATCGACAAGCTCTTCTTCTTGATAGCATGGCGATCGATGCATTTGGTCCAGGGCGATCCATGCGTGGCAGAAAGCCTGTGTCCTACACTTTCGGTAAGATTGATTATGTGATTGCGGTCTTATATTTGTTTTATGTGATATTTAAATTCATTATTCATCAGTTATTTTAGCAGACTACAAATTTACTATATCCCATCTAATTGAAAAAGCATTTCTTGAAGGCTCATGTACTTCATGCTAACTGTTTGATTAGAGTGACAACATGAGTTCTCTCCGTTTATTACAAGTTTCCAACATCTATGTTATAAATACGAGAACAAAATCTATGTTATTACAATGACAAAACGGGCCAGTTATAGTGTATGCATAAAATATTATTAGTCAAGTACATAATGGTTTTTTTTTAGTATACCTGGTTTCCCGGATTCAGTACCTGGGTTACATACCATTTGCAGGTTTATTGCCCACTCTTACTGTTTTGGTGCATAAATGGCCCCTTGTCTATAATGACTAAAATACCTAAAACTTTATTTCTTTGCCTTATTAATTTCATTTAGTTTTTTCTTAATATTACTTAATATCAAGTCTAGCACCAGCGATTCCCTTTGTCTACTAAGTCTATCAAGTCGAAAATAAAAAGCTTGTCTACATTCAGTTAAAGTCACCAATTCATAAGAGAAGTTATCCTCTGCTACTGAACCAGAGAAAAGAGGAACAAAGCAACTAAGAGTCACCTACAGAGTCACCAATTCAAACGAGTTTGCTACTCGCCTCAACTCAGACCGAGTCACACCCCGGCAAGAGTCGAGAGCAACTCAGAGTCACCTACAGAGTCGCCATTTTTTCCGTGTGACTCGACTTGTAATAGTAACAACTATGGTTATAACCCAAATATATCCATTTAAAAGTGAATGGTTTGAAGTTGTCACCTCTATGTTTGACTATCCTTTTAGTGTTTAAAACACCCATCTATAGTCAGTATTATAAAACTTTGCCATTCTCTAATTATGTTGAGGCCTTATATGATTTTGCAGATGATTATGACCGATCAATCAGTGAGGCTATCAAGTAATATTTTTTTTACCTTTATCATTTCCATTCCAATTTCTCAACACCGCGGGTTTGTATGGATTATCAAGTAAATTTCTTTTGGCACTTTCTCGATCTTCTGTTTTGCAGGACACAATCAACCTCAGAACCTGGCGTGAGAAGAGAGGGATTAAGACATCACGAGGTTTCCACAAATGGTACATTGGCTGGCCCATCGCAAAGTTTTCATCAGACCTCACTAAGCCCATCATCGCCAGATTCACTCAATTTTGATGAAACTGATGAGGACCATGCATCTGAAAAGTTGGATCGAAGGTACTCCCTATTTCTTTTTGATGTTTGCTTTGTTTCAGAGGTAACCCTGAGCCATTTATCTAAAAAATGGTTAATATGTGCTATATTTTATTTACAATTGGTCAAATCTTGAATATTGACCAAAAATGAACCATTCTAATGGGCTAAAAAGGTTAAACGGGATGACACTTGACCAAGGTGTATTATGTTGCTTACAGTTATTCAAAAGTTTTATTATAGAACAGAAGGTATTACCTGTTGTGACAGATTACCAGACCTGCTGCAAGCCTGCAAGTGTGATCTTCTACCTCTAGGAACTTGTATTCTTATATTTTATTTCCAACAGGTTGGTCATTTTCGGTTGACCAGGAACACTTTTGGTCCCAAAATATTAGTTTCTGATTTATAATTAGCCCGTCAACTATGGTTACAAAGCTAAATTTTATTTAAATAATACTCTTACTTTTGAATAAAATAACTAGGAAGGTATTATGCATTAAAAAAATCTCTCTTTAGACGATTTCCCTTTTGACCAATTTGGCATGTTTTCATTTCAGCTAGTTTTTTATATTCATTTTTCCTGTTTACCCAAATCGATCCATTCATGAGGGTCAAAATTGCCACCTGTAGGCTTACAGAGTTACAGGTTGTGACTGAATATACCTTGTATTGTGTTTTATGTATAGCAACAGGAAGAGACAAAGGCCTCAAAGGTATTCAGCGCGTGAGTTTGTTGAGGCATCAGACATGGATACTGATGATGATATTGTTGGCGAAGCCGTATACGATGATGATTATATAAAGCAACGAAAAGGGAAGAAAATGTCTAGTACCTCTGAAGAGGAAGAAGAGTATCATTTGGAAGAGGAAAATGCTGAAGAAGACGAGGAAGGAGACGATTTCATGAGTTCAAGTGAAGATAGTGATGTCTCACCAAGATTCAAGAGGTCGGCCCGAACGAGGGGAAAGAAGCTGAGGTCAGTTGGTGACTTGCAGACAGGTTTAAGGCGCAGTAAACGGGCCACTCGTAGCCGTATTGATTACCAACAAATTGAGTTATCGGAGTCTGAACCCGAGATACATAAGCATGTTAAGCCAAATGTTTCGCATAAATACTCGGAAGCAAGCGATTCTCCCAGTTTTTCAACGGGAAGTGAGGATACCGATGCCAAAGATGATGATAATGATGCTACTGATAGTGACAATGATAATGATAATGACCATGATGATATTAATGATGGTCATAATGAGATGGAGGTTGACCAGTCAACCATTGTCAAAGAACAACCAAAGACGGAAAAGGAAGAACCGCGTGAACCTGAACTACCCATAAAATTAGACGATCCGGTCCAAGATGATATCGAAGGTCGTGCGCAAAAAAGAGGGTTTCTTGATCTGAATGAGCTTGCACCAGGTTCAGGCTTTGAAGATGGACCGGTATTGAAGGATGATGATACAGATAATTTGTAAAAGCTTCCGAGCCATGGGTTTAGCGAAGCTGGTTGTGTGATATATATATAAATATAATTGTTAAAACTTAGTAGGCTATGCTTCGTTGGTGAAATTTTATGCAACATATCCCCAACGAATGCCGAGAAGATGTCGATTATTTATCCTTTTTTAGCCTGTTCGCTTTTGAAGAAACTTAAAGCTAAGAGGGATTTGATGATGGTACTTTAGTGGTTAACTTCTCTTGGTTACCTAATATTTAGTGGATTAGATGTCTCTTTAGACATTAGATGACTTTTGACCCATCTGGTTTGTTTTACCTTTTGCTAAATCTTTTGATTTGACGCATTCAAGACGATTCAAGTTGACTAATATCCACCCTAATCGCTAAGTCTCTTGATTTGATGCATTCAAGATGATTCAAGTTGACTAATTTCTAAACTAAAAGTTGTCATTCAGAATATCGGCATCCATCATAAGCTAGCTATATCTCGTTGAGTCTGATGCTATAGTATAGATACATCTTTGTTGCGTAAAAAGCTTTTCCTGTACAAGAGATTTACATAAACTCTGTATGACAATTCTTCTTTGACTCTTTGTTGTTAATACATGGGTAGATGTCAAAAAGCAATAGAAGAGAAGAAAAAAACCCTCAAAGCTCCTATTGATCAGCCTATACACAAGATTTTGGCAGAAGATACCAATTGAAAAAGGTGGATGTAATCTCATCTCAGAATGCAGCACTCGATACGTCCATGACGTTGTAATTTGTTCCACATGCACAACATTTGTCTAGGTGATTGATAGTGTGACGTATAGTAGTCTTGGATGCAGCCAAACTGGCAAAACTTCAAACTGTGCACATACTCAACAGGTTTCGTTTTGTTGAACTGTTCTACCCACATTCCCATGCTCACATCTTCCATCTTGAACAACTGTGGCGGAGCAAGTTTGTTAGTAGCTTGTATCTTACTATGTTCCAAATCGTTTTATTTAGTATAAATTATCTTATTTGTGGAAAATAGTAGCAGTATAAGTTATTTAAAAAAAAAACAAAGAAAATGGACAGAAGTATTTGCGGGTTGTCTTAGTCTATAACCAGTTTGACCAGCACATAAAAGAATTCCCATTTTGACAGGTTACCCGACCCAATGTTTGACCACTTCTCTCGATGATGCATAGGGGTGGAAAAAAAAGAATTGAATTAATGGATTCAGACCTTCAATGTACGCTTCTCAAACTCAGAAGCAATGAACTTGGCAATATCTGATGATAGGATGTACCCCGGACCATTTGCATAAGGTGGATAATCTTCCTCTGGCCACTCCTGCATATAAAAAAGTATTTTTTTTTTCGGGTAAAAGGTATTTCAGGTATTTTACAAACAGTCATGACAATCGGTTGTATATGATTTACCTCATATGATACAGCCCATTTGCCAAATCGCAAGGGTTTATGGTAGTAGTTGATATTTCCCAAATACAGACTCTTTCCATCATCGGTTTTATTTGCTTCACTAAGAACCGCATCAACTCTAACGAATGTGTCATCGTCACACTTCATGATATACTTAGCAGACACTGTACGAACCTGTACCACATTGTACACAACTGAAAATGAGAACCCTGCTTTTTAAAAACACAATCTCTATCTTGTCCCTAAACCTTGTTTTGCAAGTCAATACAATACTTACCCCAAATTCACATATTGCAACAGTTTTCAGAACAACCAGGTCGTAATTATCCATGTATGGTACAACGACAATATCACCAAAGAAATCCGCTTCTTTTTTTAACTCGGCATTGACTTCCTTTCTTGCATGCTGTTGAGTTATCAATGTAGTGACTTAAATTGACATCCAATGCATGAGTCTGAAGATAAAGGTGGCAAGATGGGTGTTTTCAATAACGGGTCAGGCGTGATTGGGCTAGAACGGGTCATGAGGCCATCCCTTGTTCCGGTAGAAATAGTTCCAGTGGGTTGGATTGACCCGCAACAGTCTTTTGTCATTTTTTTTAATAAAGAGTAAAAGTTATCACAATAATAAACTAAATCTATGAACTCAATGATTTAGGAAGGTTGTATGATATGAAGTAGACATCGGAAGACAACAACCCGTTCCACCATGTAACATGTTCACTTAAGTTTTTTGTTTGATCCTTTTGACCTGTTATAGATACAACACAGCCGAAAACACTTTTTGTATGTTTTCCAATTTTTTTTATAAAAAAAAAAGAAAAGAAAGTGTTAGTTATGATTGGAAAAAGCAATATTGTTACAATAATAACAAAAAACACTTGTTCAAGCTAACTAGATTGCAATCTTACTTGAACAGGATCTGTTCCTATTTGGTCCTAAGCTTGGTATTTGGTTGTGCTAGTTGAGCTGCAAGTCAATATACGGTATGCCGTATATAAACTAATGTGACAAGTCAGTCACACTACCTGTAACTAACGTTATGATTGTTGTTGGTATAAAATTCATCGGGATAACCTTCTACCCAAAAAAAAAATCTATGAATAAAACGGTCTACAGGGTTGTATGGACTGAAAAGGCTTTAGGAGACGTTCAAATTGATTGACCCGTTCTACAACTTTGACCCATAACCATGTCATGTGTATATCTTTAATCTGACATGTAAAGATACAACACAACCTTAATCGACCCATTCACAAGCGATGGTCAAATTGCCTCTGGAATTCAAATCTTTACTTACCAGTGCTACAAAGAAACGAGCAACAACATGTGATGACCGGACAAGATCATACTGCATCCAGGACTTTCGGACAGCCATTCGTTCAGCAAAATGGTTTCCTGCTGAAAGGACACCAATAAACAGATCGATAGGTGCATCTGGAAGGGGTGGTGTCTTCCATTTGCTCAACATTTCTAGGGTCTTTTGGGGATCAAAACTAGGGTGTGTTAAGGGTAATGAACCAGCAAATATAGCATTGACATCAACATCTCCTTTCAAAGACAGACCTGTGGCATCTTCCAAGGCAAATCCCTAAAACACATCAACAAAAAACATTAAATGAGAATCTTGGTTCGTCGACATCTCAATAGAGGTCACAAGATGGGAGGATTGGGTAGCGGTTAAAAATAATTTTAACAAAAGCTGCTCAATTTTACAAAAACAGTCTTGTACAACGAGAATTCAAATCCTTGAAGAAAACTGTTCAGAGGTTGAATGCCTTAGAAGTAAAAATGGATCCAAATTTCCAAAAGTTTACATCTTCACGCAAAATAAAAATGCTTTTAGCTCTAATAGCTGTCAAGGATGTAAAAACTCACAGTTCGATATGGGAATGAAGTTATGTGTCTACCATCAACATTGACATGATAACCCTCTAAGCCTGCACTAAGAGTAAGCACAAATAGTTTCCCTTCTACAAATGGAAACGGCCAATCATATATCACATTCTTTGTTCTCCCAATCATCCTGTTTAACCACCAGCTCGATTTCGATTCCTCAGAGCTATTATCATCATCACGAATCCATTTCTCACATTTCACCAAACCATCGACTACAAAATACCACAACATTAGTCTCTCTCTCTCTCTAATTTTTTGTCCTTTCTGAAATGCAACTAATTTACACATTTTATCCATTTTTGGACTTGATTCACACGTATGTTACGACGGGGACTTATATCCACAACCTCTTGGTTAGTGAATTATCTCGATACCACTATGTTCAAGTACTGTTCGTCACAAGATAACTAATTTAATGTTAAAAGTTTACTAACAATAGAACAAAGATCCAAACTTCATTCATACACAGCAAACTCTGCAATTTCAAAATAATCAACAACAACAACTGTACCCAATCCTAACATAAGCGGGGTATGGGGGAGGTGGGATGTAGACAGTTTTAGCTCCACCACAAAGGTAGGAAACTACTTCCAGAAGGACCTCCGGCCATAAAGTGAGCGTGCACGTGATCGTGTGTGGTAATGACCATACATATCAGAAGGGAATTAATTGATGTATAGGCATAATGGGTATTTCCAATATTAAAAATGTGTAACTTTTCAACTAACGGGTGTAATATAGATAAAATAAATATATCAATTTCAAAATAATCATGCCACTAAATTCATTTAAAAACTACTAACAATTCCAAAAACTAAAATTCAAATGACTATGATTTGGACATTGACTAACTTACCAGTTTCTTCATCAACTCTAGACTTCCATCCTTCACATCTATGAGCAAGTCCCCATTGCATCCTATAACACGTATTCATTTCGATAACCGGTTTTCCACTCCAATCCCCTTTCAACCTCGGATTAAAATGCAAAATCCTTGGTGGGTCTTCCCCATCGACCCATTTCAAACCCTGTAACTCCATCATAAACTGCGAAACCATCAAATTCTGACCCGGTTTCAACAACGAAATCTTTGGATTACTCTCAAAATGACCCTCTCTTGGTCTTCCAACTATACTTACATATGATCCTAATGTCATTCCACATGGTAACACAATCACACTTCCTTTTTTAACAAACATAGACCCCGATAACATAACCGAATTCGGACAAGTCTCTTTCGTGTCGTTTTTCGACTCGAATCGAAATTTACCCTTTTCAAGTTCTTCCCAATACTTCTTCCCTACTAAAAATGATTCCATGGCATTCTTTTGTATACCCATAAATCCATCTTTTGGTATGTCACTAAACTTAACATCATAATTCAAACTAGACAAGGCCTTAAGTTTTCTTGGTTTTTTTGGTATAATGGCAAAATTATGTCTTGAAAGTTGATCATTATCATCATCATCATCTTTATGACTAACTGATTTGAACAAAAATGGAATTAAAAAACTAAATATAATCATAGACATAAACCCCATAATTATTAGAATTTGAACTTTTTTTAGTGACATAAACCACTCTAATTTAGTACCACTATTTCTTTTCAACTTCATTTTCTTTATTAAAAAAAAAATAATATGAAATTAAGTTGAATTTTGAAAGACTAATAATTAGCTAATAGTAATATTTATCAACATGCGCCGTTCAAAAAAATAAAAAATAAAAAAATATTTATCAACATGCAGAAAGAAAGAAAGAGAGAGAATGAAAGGTTTGTGACACCGAACCGACGTGTGGCCGGAAATCAAACAGTATATTTTTATTTTTAGTATTTTACAAAAATGTCAAAGATGGTGACAATTGAATTAAAAATGGCGTCATGCAAATTCATACGAGGATACCACCACTATAATAATAAAATATTTTTTGTTAACTGAAAAAAAAATTATTTAATTTTACTAGTATGGTACCCGCGCAATGCGGCGGCGGTAACGGTGACTGCGGTTTTGTGGTGGTGGCGGCGACTATTGGTGGTGGTGACGGTGTCGAGTGGTGTAGGTTGATATAAATGTAATTGATGTAAAGGTGGTAGTAGAAATATTTTAAAAGATAGAGGTTTAGAGTGTAAATTAGTAAGATAAGGGTTTAGGGTATAAATTAGTTCATTAAGGACAAAATTGGGTAATTTGTTATAACTTTTTTTGAAAAAGATGATTTCATTAAGGACAATTAGGTCATTTCTAAACTAACTTTTATGTAACTCTTTCCAAAAGAAGAAGGTTAGAATTTTTATAAATGAGTAAAGATAAGGGCAAATTGGGTATTTTGTTATAACTTTTACTAAAAAAAAAGATTTCATTAAGGGCAATTAGGTCATTTTTAAACTAACTTTTATGTAACTTTTTCCAAAAGAAGGGGGTTAGAATTTTTATAAAGGAGTAAAGATATGTAGTTTTTGAAAATAGATTTTTACACTTAAATATTATAAAATATATGTTATATAAATGAAGTTGTTAATTAAATAAAATATATATTTTAAATATAAAGTTTGACTAAATATTTAAATAAAGTATACATTAATTGTTAATGGTAGCTTTTTTTTTTTTTGAACATTCAAAGATTCATTAATATAAAGGCTAGTGAGAAGCTGGAAGTACAAGCATATTCAGAGGAGATTAAAAGAGATTAAAAATTGAAAATGTACCATTTTGTCCATTCTATGTGAAAGTTTCGGGATCTATTTGATATCCGTAGAAAACTGATGGCTTTGATTTCCTTGGCCACGTATCGAAAGGAGGGGGATTTGTTGGAGACGATACAATTGTTTATAATCTTCCAAATTGCCAAGCTGAGCCAATATGATCAAGTTGATATGTTTCCGTTTTCTAGGAGTAATGTGAGGCTCATTGTGTAAGGTGAATAAGTTTCGGATGTTCGGAGGTTTGGTTAGTGGGATTTTGCATCATGACAAAACGTGTATTCATAGAGCGTCCGAGAAAGAACAGTAGAGGAATATATGGTTTGTGGTTCCATTATGGGTTTTGCATAAGGAATAGATTGTGGAGGTAAGAGGTATTCGTCTGAGTTGCAGTTGGTCGGTGGCGGGAAGATGGTTCATTTCGAGTCGCCATCCCAAAACATTTACTTTTAGAGGTGCCAAGCGATTCTAGGAAAATTTCCAGTGATGAGGTCCGAAATTAGCGAATTGAAAGAGGGATCTCAGTGATTTAACAGTGAAGCAACCAGTTGAACCGCACTTCCAGGACCATGAGTCTCGTGAGTTGGTGAGCGAGATATTAATAACCTGGCTAACATGTCTTGAAACTGTTGAATCTCAGTTGAAGAGGATGGTGGCCTCGTCCAACACCATTCCCATTGTGAGAAAAGACCATTACCGGTGCATCTATCTCTTACGAAGCAGCTTTTGTGTTTTTCCAATTGGTAGAGGTCCGGGTATGTAGTGTAAAAAGGAGTGTGTCCATTCCATGAGTCCATCCAGAACCGAATTGTTTCTCCATTTCCTACATTACTTGTAATCAAATGCTCCAAGCAAATGCTTTATAAATGAGTAATAGATATCTTTCAGAAAACTATCTTTTTTTTTTCAATTAGTTAAATTAAATGAAGGCTAATTAGTCCATTATTAACATTTTATTTTTGTACTAATTACATATAAGTTCTTATAATTTACATTTTACATCCCTTATATTTTTGATGATTTTAATTTTGTCCATATGTTATTTATTTATTTGTTTTTGTCTATATATCCAGTCGTATAAAAATTTAGTATTTGATCAATGTTTATCATACAACAAGTATTCGTAATTATCAAACCAAAATCATGGAAATGATTGAATGATGTCATTTTGAAAACATTGTTAACTTAAGGTGGTTATCAAGTTACCAACATTTAAAGTTATAAAATTTTGAAATTGAAACGAGACTTGAGTCAAATTTTGGCTTTATTTTTTTTAATTTTAAGACGAGTAAGCCAAAAAGTGTCTAAATTTTAGTATAGACGAGTAATACAATTTTAAAGCAACTTTAGAAACAGTTTCTACTATCAGTGCTAAACACTATAATTTATTACATGGTATCCGTGTCTTAACAAAAATAGTGAGTAGGCTGTTAATTTCTCTTTTTTTTTCATACGAATATTATACAATATGTATCTATATCTACACTTTCATACGACTTAATTTTCTTACTTACACTATACTTTTGTTAAAGAGGGAACTTATCACCAATTTTATATTTTTTTTTCTTGAGTTTTTTAAGGTAATGGACAATTTTTTTAAGACGAAGAAAGTAACAAATATATATTATGTTTTTAGACTCGTGTTCATGTGAAAAGTCTTCTTTATGTATAAAATATACGAAGGATTTCAGGCCATTGGATCTAGATCAATATTTATCAATGGCCAATACTTTACAAGCACTTACGACCTAACTAAAAATGGGTGCATCACGGTTTTAGAAAGGTGCATCCTAGTTATAAAAAAAAGTTTCATTGTGCATATAGAAAATGTGCATCATCACTTGATTAAAAAAAACTCGCGATTTATTTTTGGTGCAAAAAACATTAAGAGAAGTGTATACAAATTAAAGAGCGTGAAATTCTTGTTAACTTGGTGCAATTTTTGTAAAGAAAATACAAGTCATTTCGAAGCTATCCGCGTTTAAATAATGTGGGGAATTTGATTTGTGGAATGTATTTGTGACCATTGAGCTAGGTCCAACTGTTAAATTTATATGGTTAATCAACCTTAACTTGTTAGTTTTGAAATAATCTTACACACTTCTTAGATTTGTTTCAGGTTGTGTATAGAAGGAGATAAAGTGAAGTAGATTATCATGAAGTAGTTAATATTGCTATATTAGCTAAGAAGAGGGAGGACTAGAATGGAACATTTGAAGTTTTGGATCTGAAGTGTCAAAGGCTAAAAGATTGAGGATATATTCTGGACATTTTTATATATATATATATACATACTCTTGGGGCACTGGAGAAATCAATCGATCATATCCCTAATTTTTCCTTATTCTTGTTCTTCAATATTCATTCTTTTATTCTTATCTGTATCATTGATGTTATAATCCTTATAACATCTTCTTTAGTTTTGTAATCAGATTCTATTAATAATCATAATAATAATAAATCTGGCCGACTGCCCTTGGTTAGTATTGATCTTAATCAAATATTCGTTTAAGATTTATAGTTTTGTTCATGGTATCAGAGCCAGGTTGCTCTGATTCGTCTATTGTTTTTATTATCTTTATTAGGGCGTATTTCGATTAACGAAACCCTAATTTGAGAAACCCTAATTTTTTAGGGATTTGTTGGTTCGGTGATTTACGGGATTATTATCTATAATAAGCCTTGGTTCTTGGTGATTCCGCTGCGGTTATTGGTTAAGTTTCTTTATCTTAAAAGAAATCTGTTGCTCTTCGCAAATCTGGTTATATCTTTCATCCCTTATCTCTTTTTTGTACTTCGAGGTTACTTGAGTGTTGGTTGTCTAAGTTCTAGTTTCCGCATAATACTTGATCATCCTTGACCTGTTGCTTGAGTAGTAAGGAATCCTGGCACTGATCTTGTATTGGGATTAGGCTTATTCTCCACCTTGCCTCCAAGTCTTGTTCGATATTCTATATTTTGCTTTAGTTAAGTTTGTTTGCTTCGAATATCTGGTTTGTGTTCTTTATTGTTTGTCTTCTTTGCTGTTAATTGCTTCTTAAAAGTGATTATGTGTTTGTTTGTGCTTTTCTTGGCTATTATTAGTTATTGATTAAGTGTGTTGGTTCTTTATATTGATTCTGTTCTTTTCTTGGCTATTATTTGATTTTATCTAAGTGTGTTCTAAAATGGTGAATACTCCTCCTGCATCTGTTCATGGTGGTAACACACCCCCTGCTTCTCAACATGATTATGAGTCTGATATAGATGATAATATTGAAACTAGAATTAGTAAATTAGATTTTGGAAATCCTTTATATCTTCATGCTAGTGATATTACTAATGCGCCTCTTATTAGTTTAAAGCTTAAAGGTACTGAAAATTATAATGTGTGGAGTTGTGCAATGTTACTTGCTCTAGAAACTAAGAATAAGAAGGGTTTTATTGATGGAACATGTATTAAGTCTGTTGATAATGATGTGCTTGCCCATCAATGGGAAAGATGTAATGCTGTTGTTTTGTCCTGCATTTTGAACCGTGTGTCTGAAGAATTGTATTTGGGTCAGATATTTTCTAAAAATGCTGCTGTTGTTTGGAGTGAACTTAAAGAAACCTATGATAAAGTGGACGGTGTTGTAACTTTTAATCTGCATAACAAGATAAATTCTCTTACTCAAAATGGTTCTTATATTTCTTAATATTATCATAAGTTGAATTCTTTCTGGAAACAATTTGATGCTTTGGTTAAACTTCCCACTTGTGTGTGTCATGCTGCTAAAGAGTTTCATAATCATAATCAACTTATAAAGTTAATGCAGTTTCTTATGGGTCTTGATGAGTCTTATAGTGCTATCAGAAGTCAAATTTTAACTAATGATCCTCTTCCTTCTGTTAAAAGTGCTTTTGCTTTGATTTCTAGAGAAGAGTCCCATAGGAATGAGTCTTCCAGTTCTTCTAATCAAAAGGTTTCTTCTAGTGTTTTTGCTTCTAAATTTGTGGATAACAAAAAAAGGTTTAATGGAAATTTTGGTAATAATAGTGCTGCAAATAGGAGTTCCAATACTGGTCTTAAATGTTCTAACTGTAATGGTCTTGGTCATACTATTGACAGATGTTTTGAATTGATTGGTTATCCTCCTGGTTACAAAAAGAAATCTGGTTTTCAAAATTCTCAAAATTTTCAGAAGAATGTTTATAACAATAATGCTGTTTTTGACAAAGCTAGTACTAGTAATACTGGTCCTAGTTCTTCTTCTCTTTCTCTTACTAATGAGCAGATCACTAAAATCATGAGTCTTCTTAATGAGAAACCTGTTATTTCTGGAAATCATGCCAACATGGCAGGTACTTTTTTCAACTCTAATAAGGTGTTCAATGAAAATTTTGATAGGTTTTTTTGTGCTTCTAGTAGTATTTCTTCCAAGAATAAACTTCTTGGTTGGATCACTGATTCAGGGGCTAATCAGCATATGACTTATAATACTAAAGATATTATAAATGGTATTGATGTTAGTGATTTAAATTTAACTGTTGGACATCCTAATGGAACATTAGCTAAAATTGTGATAATAGGAAATCTAAAGTTAAATAATATGGTCACTTTTTTTGATGTGCTGGTGGTTCCTGAATATTGGGTAAATCTGTTGTCTGTTCATAAGTTATGCAGAGATAGTAAGAGGTTTGTAGGTTTTGATGAGTTTAAATGTTACATTCAGGATTTAAGAACAAGGAAGAATCTCTGGACTCGTAGTGAAAATGGTGGATTATATATGGTTGATAATAATTCTGGTTGTCAAGGTGTGTGTAATAGTAGTACTGTTATTTGTTATGCTTCTCAGTTTCTTTGGCATAGTAGACTTGGTCATCCTGGTGATCAAGTTTTGAATGTTTTAAAAGGCAGTTTGAATATTGACTTTAATCCCAAATCTAATCCTTGTGACATTTGTCATAAAGCTAAACAAATAAGAGAGTCTTTTCCTTTGAGCAGTCATGTTTCAAAGGGTATTGGTGACCTTGTTCATTTAGACTTACGGGGTCCTTATAGGGTACCTAGTAAGGAAGGATTCAAATATTTTCTTACTATTGTTGATAATTATTCCAGAGCTGTTTGGACTTTCTTACTAAAGTCAAAAGATGAAGTGTTTTCAAATTTAACAGAGTATGTTTTACTTATTGAAAATCAGTTTGATACTAAGGTTAAAATTTGCAGATCTGATAATGGAACTGAGTTTATAAATAACAATGTAAAACAGTTTTTTAAAAGTAAAGGGATCCTTCACCAGACTTCTAATGTGTATACCCCTCAGCAAAATGGTATTGTTGAGAGGAAACATAGGCACCTACTTAATGTTGCTACGTCCCTTATGTTTCAGGGGGGAATTCCTCTCTATATGTGGTCTGATTGCATTCTCACTGCTACTTATTTGATTAACATTCTCCCTTCTTCTGTGCTAAGTGGTCATTCTCCTTATTTCATGATTTATGGTTCTGAACCTTCTCTATCCCACCTTAGGTCATTTGGTTGTCTGTGTTTTGCTACTATTCTTAATAGTAATGATAAGTTTAGTAGTAGAGCTGAAAAGTGTGTTTTTATAGGATATTCTAATGAAAAGAAAGGTTACAAGTTATATAGCTTAGATAATAAAACTGTTTTGTTTTCTAGAGATGTGAAATTTTATGAAACTGTTTTCCCTTTCAAAATGAAAGATAATACTGGTTTTGATAAAAGAGATGTTTTTAAAGATGTTAATCATTTAAATTGTTTTGATATAAATCATTCAGACAATCTAAATGATCCAAATCCCTATGATGATGTGGGACTTGATGTTCTTAGTGATGGCAACAGTCATGAGATGTTAGGCAGCTCTGATCAAAGGGAAGATTCTACCCCTTCTCATGAGAATACTCATGATAGGTCTGGCAGTTCTGTTCCTAGAGCTACCACACCTCATTTGACTACTGCTACACAAAGTGATGATAATATTAATTCTGAGGGTAACAATTTGGATAATTTAGAAAATGTTATTACTCATGATGATGTTAATATTGTTGTTAATCAAAGGAAATCTCAAAGAGTGTCTTATATGCCTAAAAAATTTGATGATTATATTGTTGGTGGAAATGTGAAATTTGGTATTGAAAAAGTGATTAGTTATTCTAATCTGAGTTCTGATAATTACTGTTTCATTACAAATTTGAATAAAAAGTGTTGAACCTAAAATTTTTTTTGAAGCTTCTAAAGATATAAACTGGGTTCAAGCTATGAATAATGAAATGGAAGCATTGCTTAGAAATAATAGATGGGAACTTGTTGATTTGCCTAGTGATAGAAAGCCTATTGGTTGCAAATGCATTTTCAAAATAAAATACAAAGCTAATGGTGAGATAGAGAGATATAAAGTTAGGCTTGTAGCAAAAGGTTATAGTCACAGAGAAGGTCTTGATTATGATGAGACTTTCTCATATGTGGTTAAAATGGTAACTGTTAGATGCTTATTGTCTCTTGTTGTGAATAACAATTGGCCTTTGTATCAATTAGATGTTAACAATGCTTTTCTTTATGGTGATTTGAATGAAGATATTTATATGACCTTACCTGAAGGATATTATGATCAAAATAGTAATAAGGTTTGTAAATTAATCAAGTCATTATATGGGCTTAAGCAAGCTCCTAGACAATGGAATGAGAAATTGACTTGTGCTTTATGTGAATATGGTTTTGTTCAAAGTAAAAGTGATTATTCTTTGTTTACTCTTAATAAAGATAATGTCTTTGTTACTTTGCTGGTATATGTTGATGATATAGTCTTAACTGGAAATAACTTGAATGAAATTGAAAAAATTAAAACTTTCATGCAAACTAAGTTCATGATTAAAGACTTAGGGAAATTAAAATATTTTCTTGGTATTGAGGTGTTATACAATGATGATGGAGTTTACTTAACTCAAAGAAAATATTGTATGGAATTAATTCATGAGTTTGGTTTGCTTGGTTGCAAACCTATGAAAACTCCCATGGAAACTAATTATTCTATTGCTAGAACTTCTTCTGAGAATCATATTTTGGATAATGTATTTGTTTATCAAAAACTTATAGGTAAGCTTATATATCTTACATTAACAAGGCCTGATATAAGCTATTCTGTTCATGCTCTAAGTCAATTCATGCATGCTCCCACTGATGAGCATCTGAAGCTTGTGGTTAGGATTTTAAGATACTTAAAATCTGCTTCAGGTAAAGGTATCCAATTTTTAAAAAATGAAGGTTTAGATCTAATTGCTTATGTGGATTCTGATTGGGGGAGATGTTTAACATCTAGAAGGTCTGTAACTGGTTTTAGTATTTTCTTTGGAGGATCTTTGATATCCTGGAAAAGTAAAAAGCAACAGACTGTGGCTAGGTCCTCTGCAGAAGCAGAGTATAGGGCTCTGGCCTTAGTCACCTGTGAGCTTCTTTGGATTATTAACTTGCTTAATGATCTCAGAATTAAGAATGTGCTGCCTGCAAAAAAAATTTGTGACAACAAATCTGCTATTCAAATAGCAGGAAATCCAGTTTTTCATGAAAGGACTAAACACTTGGAGATTGATTTGCATCTTGTCAGAGAAAAAAATTATGCAGGGTTGGTTAAAGTATATAAGCTTGAGTATGAAGAAAATGTTGCTGACATATTCACTAAGAGTTTAAGTTTTTCTCAACATGAGTGTCTTAGTTCTCAACTTGGTTTAAAAGACATGTTCTAAGTTAAGGTTGAGGGGGGATGTTAAATTTATATGATTAATCAACCTTAAATTGTTAGTTTTGAAATAATCTTACACACTTCTTAGAATTGTTTTAGGTTGTGTATAGAAAGAGCTAAAGTGAAGTGGATTATCATGAAGTAGTTAATATTGCTATATTAGCTAAGAAGAGGGAATAGAATGGAACATTTGAAGTTTTGGATCTAAAGTGTTAAAGGCTAAAAGATTGAGGATACATTCTGGGCATTTATATATATATATAGGGAAAAGTTAGATTGAGAACACCCATTTTAAAAAGACCAAAAGAACAAATCTCATCCACACATTTCTTTCTCATTTTCTCTCTCCTCCATTTCATCTAATTCATTCAAAATCTTTTATCTCAAAAACCGTAC
>JAOXNX010000032.1:8672683-8689804 GCA_028566075.1 Solidago caesia
TTTAGCTGGTTTTAAAGCTGCTGAGCTTCATGGAAATCTCACCCAGGCCCAACGTTTAGATGTAAGTTTTGAACCATTAGACCTTACTCTATAAAAAAGAAAAACAGAACAAGCAATTGATTTGTTGTTTGCATGTCTTGAGAATCTTGCTATCACAGGCCCTGGAACTTTTCAGAAGGCAGGAAGTTGATTTTCTGATAGCAACTAATGTTGCTGCTCGTGTAAGTTGTCATTCTTTTACTAAATATTTGTTTGCTTATATGCCACATAAAAGAATCTTGGGAAAGATGCTACATTATGCTAATGGTGAATATCAATATTTTAATGGTACTTACAGGGGCTTGACATTATTGGAGTCAAAACAGTTATCAATTATGAGTGCCCACGTGACCTTACTAGGCAAGTTTCTCTTCGTTGCTGCTGTTTATTGGTGACATGTTTATGCAGTCTACCTGATTTTCTATACATTCTCCTGCTCAGGGGTGTTTGGTTTTGCATTTTTAAACTTATTTTGTTTGGGTTAACAGATCTGTTTTTTTAAATATCTTTATATCTGTGTTCATATAATCATTTTTGGATTAATAACTTCATACTCTTTGCAAGAAAATCTGATTATTTAAGGATAAAACGAAATTTACTCATTCTCTAAAAGCTAATCTAGGATACTCTTACTCCCAGTTCACCTAAAATCGTTCTTTATTCTCCTAAGCATGTAATATTTGGATTTTATTATTTTGTAGCTTTTTAAGTACTTGGTATTGCCTAACACAGAAACATCACCAATTAGATGACACATCACCGTCGCTTCCCTTATTAAGAATGTGATGTGACTCATCGGCCTCTCTTTTTGGCTGTAACATTACCACAACCAGTCACTGCCGGCCATTGATAAATTGTGCCACATCACCGTATCTTCCCCAGTAAGAAAGTGACTCGTCGACCTCTCTTTCCCTCTGTAACTTTCCCAATACCAAGCTATCGTCAGCCACCGATAAAATTGTGCCACATTACGCTCTCTTCCACACCCGGTAAGAATGTGATGCATTGTTTTTCTTATCCTCTTTCACATTGCTGAAACGGCCTAAGAAGCAAGAAACACCCAGAAACTCTTTGCCAACACCAGTGTGTGGGTACCTGCTAGTTGCTTTCAGAACACACATCCCATCTTTTGAAGCTTTTCTTTTCATTTTGATTATTCATTATTACAGTCGCTTTCAGAACACATCCCCTGACCCCCTCAAATAACTGTAGTATGCACCATCAAGATTACCTAATGATAAATCATGGATCATGGTCTAAAATTGGAGGTGTTTGGGAATGCTTATTTACAATTGCTAATATGTTTGATAAGCAGAATAGCATACACGGAGCTGTTTATCGGAGATTGCTTATTTTTCTTAAGCAGAAAAGTGGTTTCCATCAAAACACTTTAACTGCATATCTTCATTGTTAAAATGATATAAGATGATAAGCAGTTTAATAAGCTATCCCAAACACGTAATGATTATTTATATCTGTGCTGCTTTTGATGTCTTTTGTTTCATCTAATGTTATATTTGCATAAATGTTCCTTTCTATAGCTATGTTCATCGAGTGGGTCGAACTGCTAGAGCTGGTAGAGAAGGATATGCTGTTACTTTCGTCACTGATAATGATCGATCTCTCCTAAAAGCTATTGTAAGTACATTTATCAATTGATTTTAATTTTGATGCTAAAAAGTATCACTGTATGCTTGTTCAACAAACTTTGGTCCCAAAAGTGATTACTTGTATTGCAGGTAAAAAGAGCCGGTTCAAAGCTTAAAAGTCGTATTGTTGCCGACCAATCAATAACAAAATGGAGTGAAATGATCGAGCAAATGGAGGATCAAGTGGCATCAATTCTTAGAGAAGAGAGGTTTATAACTTTATATCATCTTTCATTAGAAGTTATATTTCTACTCTTTAAAATGAAGACTAATCATCTGTAAATGATCCAGGGAAGAAATGGCACTAAGAAAAGCTGAAATGGAAGCAGACAAGGTTATTCACTTCCTGTTTATAATCTAGCTTTAGCCTGTACATTATTTTGCTGGAATTAGACGACCGATACCCACAGAAAAACTTTCTTGCTAGAGGTGGCAAAATGGGTGGGTTGGTAACAAGTATATTTCTTGATTTGGGTTGAAATGAGTCGGGTCGACTGCAGCCATTTTTATCCATAATTTTTAGTTTATTAATGAGCAGGTAGTGTCTCAATGATGATTACAAAAATGACATGTTTAAATAAGTTGATTTAGGAGTTATTTCCGTTTAAAATACACTTTCGGCACTTTTTGACATATTTGAATTGCATTTTTGGCTATTTTATTCTTTTGATTTTACTGGCTTGGCATGTTACATAATCCAAAACAACCAAGTAATACATAAATGGGTCAAAATTGCCACCTTTATTTCGTACCTAAGCTGCAAAGAAATGTGCATTCACTTTGTTTCGACTGAAATATTTATTGTGATTCTAATTTTCTAATTCTACCTATGACTTGCAGGCAGAGAATATGATCATACACAGAGATGAAATATTATCTCGCCCCAAGAGAACTTGGTTTGTTACTGAGAAGGAGAAAAAACTTGTTGCGAATGCTGGAAAGGTAAGATTTATGGGCTATCTGCTCTATTGTCTCCCAAATATGCGGGACGTTATGTGAACTTGATTGTTTGTTCTGGTTTTGACATGGTACTCTGTCTTTTGAATTGGGACCTCAGGAGACTGAGAAGGGCTCTAAAAAGAAGGTCATGAGTGCCGAAGAAGCTGAAGAGCGTAAAAAGAAAGCAAAGAAGAAGCGAGAATATGAGGTCTGTATCTCTCTCCCCTGGGTTTTGTAATATGAAAGAAAGGAAGAATAAAAGATTAATAATAAAAAAGCAACTGAACCAAATTTGGCTACTTTTTGTGGCAGAAAAATCTCCCTAGAAAGAAAAGAAGGAAGCTTGAAGCATCTAGAGAGATGCTGGAGGATGAAGCAGAAGCTGGGGTATGTGCCACACTTATCTCTTTCTGGTTTTGTTTCATGATTGACAGAATAGGTGATTACTTTGCAAAATCAAACTCAAGATGTTTAGTTCCAAATTTTCAAAATGCCGTCTATTTCCACATTGATTTGCTATTATTATATATTTTTTTACCAGAAATTGGTTTGTGGTGGCAAAACGGGTGGATTGAGTAATAGTTTAAAACAAGTGCTTCTAAGTGAGTCAAGCGGGTCAAGTTGGGTACGATCGACCTACCAACACTACTTGAATTGTATAAATATCTAATGTATTAAGTATTAAAAATGATTACAGAATTTATATCAATTCAATACTATTTTTATTTTTTTAATTAAATAAAATTATTTAGGAGGTCAGGATTTGAATAGACTTTAGCTACCCTTTTCCTTTAGAGAGAGTGTTTGCAATTTTTTTTCAAATGACCTTTATGTATCAATAAGACGACCCAGGTCGACCAAATTCTATATATTGGTGAAATTGCTACATCTATGAAATCGCAGTTGATTTGATTAGATTTGTTTTGTTCAAGTAGTTCTGTGGACACATTATCACCAATGGAACGAATAGACCTGTAGTTGGTAGTTATCGAAGTATTTTAATTACATGTGAATAACTTTCCTTCTTTTTTATATTATTTTATGATTTGAGATAGAAATATGATCTAAAAAATGCCATTTAGTACTATTAGAATTCTTTAGACGATTTGCTGTGTCACGGTGACTCTCATTTCTTGGGTAAAAGGGTATACCCTGGCTCGATTTCTCATTTCTACTTATAAGTATTTTGATGACGAATTTACTACTACTATGGACCTCAGGGCAATTCTAGAAACAACAAAGAGAAATCTGGCATTTCTCTTGTTGATTTGGCTTATCGGCGTGCAAAAGCAGCAAAGGGTGCTAAAAAGGCAGCTGATGCTGGCAAGGCCGTAAGAACAAATAAGAAAGCAAAGAAGTCTTCCCATTTAAGTAAATCACGACCAGAAGAGATGAAGGAACTTTTCCAGAACGATATGAGTGAGAAGAAGCAAAAAAGAAGCGCTAGTGGAGGTGGGAAGAAGTCATCGTCGTTTAAGAGCAAGTCAAGGTACTGATTATTTTGGGTACTTGTTTTGGTTGGTTCTGTTGATCTGTTCTAGAGGTGGCAAAGCGGGCTGGTTGGGTAACAGGTAGAGCGGGTAGTTTATTGTATGTGTTAAAATCTGCTGGGTTAAGATGGTCTTGTGCATTTATTTATTTCTTTTTGAATAATCAATGTTTAATATGATTGAAAACATTATTATTACAGTAATAATCCATATTTTAAAAATTAGATTATGAGGAGGTTGTATGCTCTAAAGTTTCAATTTTGGCAACTTTCGACATTTTAGTCTGCTCAACCCCTTTGACCCGTTAAAGATAAAACATAACCCAAATTGATAATTCATAAGCAAATGGGTTCTCACTTTTTCTGTTTAAGGAAGAATAAAGAACGCAGACCAAAACACATATGAGAGATTAAGAACTGTTTGATATCAAGTATTGATGGTAAAGTAGGCTGGTCAAATGTCAATCATCTCTTTTTGCCCTGTTTGATATTCCCTTGTATAGAGGATATAACTGAATACGCCACATTATATGTTTGAGTTACATTCATTCATGTGTTATTGGTTCCGTTTTGTTCCTGGTTGTTTTCTTGTAAGCTAAAAATCTTATGGTACAGGTACAAGCGAAGGTAGCGTTGTGATGCTTGGCTTTACGTCCACCAATGATATTAGCGTCAAGAAGGATAATTTATTTGGTGGTACAAGCTTTTTGGTGTCAATTGCTTGCAATCATGATGGATGGTTGCCGCTACATTGTACTTCACTTGAGCGACAAGTTCTTATTTTTGCAGGTAGAAGTAACGGGGTGACATAGATATCATTGAAGAAACTGATCTTGTACCGACGGACATGTGTTATTGGATTTTAATCAAAATTATAAGTTTTGTTTTTGTTGGTGGATCCGTCGATGATCAGACTGTTCAGTTAGTTTACATTTGGATTATCAGGTGGTAAAAGAAGACGTTATCGGTAGATAAGCATACGAACTTGTTAATAATCAACTTAATCCATTTATTATTATTTGACATTTTATAAAATGAGTTTCTTCCTCTTTAAAATTATTTTAAATCTCGTTTCGCGTTTAACACTAAATGAATTATGGCATTCAATCATTTCTTAGATATTATTGCTGAAAATTTGGCATTTTGATCAACGTGATCGTGAGATTTTCCTTCCTGACCTTGTTTTAATACTCTACATTTGTTTCGCCTAAGATTTTCTATATCTTACCTATATATACATACATTGACGGCTTTTTACTATTCATGACGGAGTTTTAATACTTTACATGTTTTGCCGAACATTTTCCACATCCCACTTTTTAGCTAAGCTTTGTGTCTGCGTCAATAAACGGCTTTTTATTGTTCATAATAATAATACTCCGTGCCTTTTAGGGGGTAAACTGACCGCTGGACTACCGTGTATCACCATTGTCGCCTCCACCCCCACCCACCACACACACACACCCCGTTCACGGTGGCTTCTTTTCAAAATAATGGAGCCGCCAAACACATTTTTTGAAGCATGAAGAAGATTACGGAGTTAAGTGACCTTTTTAGCAACAATGATCGCCTCTAATTTGATTGTAAAAATAGGTATAAAAATAGATTTATACTCATATGTTTCATACAAAAAAGAAAGTTATTGACTAAACTAATAATTAAACTAAAGATAAGTCGTTTGCTTTATGCTGCAATTTATGCAAAAGTCACAAAAACAAACATAGAAAATTTGATAGACGAAGCCGAACTACAAACAAACTGAACGAAGATAGATGAGGTAGTTTTAACTTAACGAATGGTTCACGAATAAATAAATGATGTTTGTTCATTAAGAAAAATAGTTTGTTCATGTTCATTCATTGGTATTTACAAACGAACACATATGAACATAAAGGAAGTCACATGAACAAACAAGTGCAAACTAACTAACATATAATTTTTTTTGTAGAAAGTCTTACGATGCAATTTAAACATCACAAAATATCCAAAATTAAAAATTTATATAACATGCTTAACAGTGATTTAATTGAGTTTTATAAGACATTCAAATAATTCAAAAAGAATGTATAAATGCACATAAACAAACATAAATGAACATAAGCATACGAACTGTCATGAATAAATTATCGAACGTTCACGAACATAAATAAAACGAACTAGAGTTATGCTCATGTTCATTTGTTTAACAAACGAATTTTAATGTTCATGTTCGTTTGTTGATAAACATTACAAAATAATGTTAAGATTTTAAATTTAAATGATTATTGATTAAAACATTGTCAACGTAAAAAAAAAAAAGAAAAAAGATTGTTGTAAACATCCTTATTCAATTTAAAATTATAATCTTAACAAATGAAATTAAGTAAAGTTTGAACTTTGACGTAAGTATAAATAGGGCTTTAAATGAACTGAACGTTCAGCGAACAGTTCATGAATTGTTCTGTGGAAAGTTCGTTCGTGTTTGTTCGTTTATGTTCGTTTATACATTGTTTTATTTGTAATTGTAATCTATATATATAATTAAAAAGTATTTTTATAATAAAATTACTTTTTTAATTTATAGATCTTGTCAACTTTTTCTTATGGGGTAATATTGAATTCAAATCATAATACTCATATATATAGATTTGTTCACTTGTATTGGTTCATTGCGTTTGTTTGTGTTACTTCATGAACATAAACAAACATAGTTTTATATTCGTTTATCCGTTAAACATAGTTTTATGTTTGTTTATCTGTTTGTTAAATTAAACGAATGAATATGAACAAGACTTCGTTCGCATTCGTTTGATGTTTTTCTAACTGTGGGTCATTGGCGAGTGTTTCTTACCTGTGTGTGTGAAAATGAAAGTAAAAAAAGAGTGAATGAAAGAGTGTTGTAGAGACGGAGTGTATGGGTTAAAGAGCTAGTTAGACTAAGAGGAGTAAGACTTCAAATTTGGGGGGCGCCTTGCGACACGTGTCAAATGCGTAAGAGGAAAAGAAGCCCCCCAAAAATGATGGAGTGAGAAGGCAAGGGGCGGCAAGTATATATATACTATATATACATACATACATACATATATATATATATACACACACACACAACAATTTACAATTCCACGGCAAATATTAGACGGGAATCTTTTTTTTTTTTTTTACCAAAACGCCCCTCAGGGCTCCTGTACATGCTCGGCAAATGGCGGCAGAGGGCAAGAATCCGCCCTACTCCGGTTGGTCTTAGTCTCTTATTGGTTAAGTGTTTTAGAGGGTGGGTTTTGAATCTAATTAGAAAACAAGTCTTGGTTCATTATATGGTAATGTTAATTAGTAAAGTAATTTATTTTAGTTGGTAAATTTTTATATGTAGTTATATTTATTAGTGTAAAAAAATATATATAAGTAAAATTTGTAATACTAATAGTTGTAAGAGTTTAATACATACGTATCGTGTATGTGTGTATGTATAGACATGGAATTTGTATAAATTTTGTAGTTTATCAAATTTACTTATGTATCATGTATGTACATTGCTTACTAATTTTATAAAGTAGGCTTCCTATGTTTAAATAGGAGTGTGTATAGTTTATAACTAGATTTAGTCTCGTGTCAAATACACGGGAGGTTAATGATATTTTTAAAATAAAATAAATTATTAAATAAATGCAATTAAAAAAACCTTATAAGTTCAAATTTAAAAATATAAGAAAAAACAAATTGTTAATTTAAATATAAAGAATGTAAATAAAATCAAAATAAAATAAAGTAATTCTAATACAACATATATTTTATTTCATCGTTTGTAATAATTCTTTGTAGATAAATTTGTTTTAGTAATTTTTTGATCTTCCATCTTTGACGTATATCAACACCTTGAGATCATTTTTGAGTTAATTCGAGAGATTGCAACATACAATTGTACGTGCGTCATGTCCATAGTTAGTCAATTTATGTATACTTTAAATTATTAATAAAGGAGATGTACCTTGTATAAATTTTTTTTTTTCTTTTGAAAACTAATTGATATATAAACTTTTATTATTATTTAAGGTTAATAAATAATAGATTGTATGTTAGGAATTTGACTTTTACCAAAAATCAAACATGTTCGAATAATATAAATGTCATATATGGTATTTTAGTTCTCTATGAAACAAATTAAACCTTTATGCAGTTAGTAGATTATTAAATATTAATTAATAAATATATGTGGAAGTTTGATTGAATATATGATAACAAATTTTTTTGATATATTTTTGATATACCGAGTAATATAATTTATATTTTTTTAGGATGTTGATATAAATTATTATGTGAATTGAATTACCATCATCAATCGAAACATATATAAGTTTTATAATTTTTTTATGGAGATATGTTTTTAATAATTTAATTATTAATAATCATAAAAAGCGTTAATTATATTTAGATTAAATATTTAGTAAGATTTATTCTTTTATGAAAAGCTAACAAATATAAATTAGTGATGAAAAACAAAAAATATAAATTAATGAGACTTTTTTTATATTTATTAATATAATATAATTAATAGTTAAAGTTTTTTGTGGGTCCATATTTTCTATTTTATAATTTTAATTATGACATAGGATAAAGATTAATAAAAAAATAGAAGTATTATAAAAGTATAAATTATTGATGGAAAACAAAAAAGTATAAATTAATGACACTTTTTCTATAATTATTAATATAATTAATAATTAAAGTTTTTTGTAAACCTATATTTTTAAATTTATAATTTGTATTTATTTTTTTAAAATAATATAATTTAGTCATATGTTTAATAACTTGGTTTAGTGAAATTGAGAGTTTTGATTGGTTAATTTAGGTTAGATCAGTTGTTAGTATATATTAAAATTAAGATTAAGAATTTAAGATATTACAAGTGTTTATGTGATAATACTTTTTTAAATCATGAGTATAATCTATCTAGTATAAAATATAAAGGGATGACTTGGGTGATGTTGGTTGTTTAAATTTTGGTACAGTTAGCTTGAAAATTAAGAGGGACATTTTAGTAATATATCAATCATTCATTTATTTGTGTATGTAACTGTATCTATTAAATATGCAGTCAACTGCATATTGGATTTTCACAAAATATAAATAAATTATCAAGTTTAAAAAAAAAAAGTAACCAATGAAATTTTTTTAAATAAAACTGTAGAGAGAGAGAGAGAGCGCGCCTGGGAGCGTGTAGAGAAGAGATGGTGGCGATATCGTTATACAAAGGAAACCTCCACCACCACCACAACCACCGTACTCCACCACCAGACACATCTACACCGACACCAACACCACCACCACATAAATGGTTAATGCCAACCCCAAAAATCTCTCTCAAAGATTTCAAAACCCTTTTACACCGTCGCTCCAAAGCACTATCTCGCCTTCTTCAACAATCCAACCCTAATTCCATCGATTCTCCTATACCAACTCAATCAAACGGAGGTGGGTCTTTACAAGACATCGCCAATGATGCCAATGAATCCAATGGTGTTGCATTTGATGAAAAATTGGTCAACTTTAATGATGATTGTTTCGTGGTTCCTGGTACGGTTCTACCCGAAAATGATTCGGATACCGCGGTTGATGCTGGACAGGAAGAGGCTCCAGTATCTGATGATCAGCCACTGGTATATCATTCTCCTTGATATATACATTACATTAAATGAATGAATGAGTTTTTTTTTTCTTTTTTTTTTGGTTAATCTAGGTATCCGGCCCGCTTTGTGAATCCCCATGGCCACAGTGGGGTATATTTTTTTCTCCTAGGATTCGAACTTGAGACCCGTAGGTATTTTCACCCTTAGAGACCGAGCTTTTACTCGTTTTAGGTTATTGTGTTTTTGTCAAAGCTAAATAAAGCACTTTGAAATGTTTGGCATATGGTATGTAACAAGTCAGCTTCTTAGGGATGTATGTAGTTATAGAGAGTATCATTGACTCATTGTGATTACGGATAAACCAAGTATGTCTCCTTATTGCAACTAACAAATAGTATAGATGTTGGTCGTCTTTGGATTGATTGGAACCTGAATACTAGGAAATGGAATATTTCCGTCTTCAACATGTAGTTAGTACAAAGTCAAACATAAAGAGAGCCAGGACACGTCTTTGTATATAGTGTCTTCGTCAAAGATACATAATCTATACAAGGTTTTTGTCAGAATATAAGGAGTCAAGCAGCGAGTCTATTATCTTTAAGATGGGTGGAGCTCACCTTTGAGTTGAGAATCTCGTGTGACACTCATTTATTTTTGTATGGATTAGACGTGTGAGCTTGTGATCTATAGATGGTTGCAGCCTTATAGGTAGACTAGCATTATATTCGCGCGATGCGACGGTAACAAACAACATTTAATAACTTCTCGATTTATTTGGACCTCGATTATTTATCTGATACTACTATGAGTCGGTAAGAATTAAATTTGTATAATTTTAATCTAATTTTAGTTTGTTGGACACTTGGAGTTTCACTTGTTAGAATTACAGATTATTTATATATAAAAAGATTAATGATTATTTATTTGTTTAAAATATAAAAAATGAGTATGTTGAAATTGATATTTATAGATAAATATTATTTCTAATATAAGTCTACAATTAATTTTGTTGACTTTTGAGGGGCATATATGTCATTTTACATCTTGAATTTTAAGTAATTTTCCAAAAATAGTAGAGCCTAAATGTTTTATATATAGGTATAAGATATGGGTGACATCTCCATTTACTACTACATGTTTTTCCAAGTATTCTAAGTGCAAAAAACTTTAAAGTTTCAAATCAATTACCTCTTTTATGGAATTTTCAAAATATTTGTTATTGCCTGCCTTACATTTATTGCATAGTTATGTATCTATTTAATTTAGTTGCTCCCATTATCTTTATAAAAATGTACTTTTTGTATCAATGCTATTTTCAATAGTTACCCCAAGAAACAGGAGATATTTGCGATAAACTTCACTCCATATTCTTACTGAACAAGGGTATTTTAGATGTAAGAGTATTACACGAACACGTCTTTTAGTTAGAACAGCTGTTCAAGAGACTTAATCTAAATCGATTTATGATAAATAAAGAGTAACTACTGATTTCTGCTCGTAGTTATGAAGTTCTGAGTGATTATTATTTTGTATATTTTTCTGCAGCCCCCTAAAGATGATACGCTAACTGACAAAGAGAAAAGGAAGAAGGAGATCGAAGAGAAGCTGCAAGTTTTGAATGAAAGAAAGCATAAGTTGGTACAAGTCCTGAAACAGGTGATTACATGTTTCTTTTGCATCTAGTATGAGATTTGCTTTGTTTGGCTCACGATTCTTAACCTAGTGTATCATAATGATGCTTAATAGATTCTGCTTGCTGAAGAGGAGCTACGGAGACGAAGTAATGTGCAGGGAATTACAGGTCGTCCATCCATTTCTCTCCAAGTTGATGTTTCGAATGACTCTGGTTCAATGAGCAGACATGTCACTCCACGGCCTGGTTCAGATGGTAACTGTGTCGCTGACGTGAATGGAGCAGATGCTGATGATTTGTTGAATCCAAATATACATCCTCGCAATATGACCAGGATGAACAGCGTATCACCGTCTTCAGATTCTTTTCATAGGCGAGGCCCCTTCAGTATGGTAATAGCTCTTGCCCTTTCTCATGTGTAAATATTCTGTTGGAGACTTGGAGCCCTTAAATGGTCATACTATTTATCTTCTAAAATTACATCAAAGCTATAGAGAAGGAGCTTGTACATGATAGTGCTAGAAAATATCCAAAGAGTTTCGTTTATTTTAAATCATTAAGATTCTGTACAAAAAGAGCTATGGTTGTATCCCGTTTATGTTACTAGAGCTATGTTTGGTTTCTGTTAAGAAGTGGAAGTACCAATAATAAGATAGAATAGCATAGGGGATCAATTTTAGCTCCATTCCAAGAATTAGGCATTTTTAGCTGTCAATTCATCTATTATCAGTGATTGTGAGCCACCAATATATACATTGAGGATTATATATGATTTAGAGGAATTTGGATGTGAGATTGAGCAAGGGGTTCTCAGCAGGTGCAAATGATAGTTGGTTTAATGTTTTGGGAATTCACTTTTCCTTTCGTCTAATAGGCAGCAAAAGTAAGAATATATGTATTTGTTGCTCACAAAGAAACGTCATTGAAAGATGAAACTTTTGGCTCCGTGGGGAACTTCAATGACTTTCTGAAAGTTAGACACAAAATAGTCTTTTTCACCCGAAGATTAGAAGAGACAATAGTCTTACCACTTAGGCACTTACAGGTTAGTCTCCTTTTTTGTACTTTACATAGTGGGACAAGTAGCCTGTCTTTATAACTGGAGATTGTGTGGAGACCCCATTTAAGTAACCAAACTGTATTTGTTATCGTCATTCAGGTAGTCTCATTTGCTTGCCAGATTGAACCATGACTAGAGAAGTTAGCCATCTAGTCTTTTAGCGTTGATTAGATAGATGAGGCTATCCCTTTCCTTTTGGTGTTAGGAATTAAATCAGGTTCTGACTTGATATACACACACACACTACACCGAATCAAATAACAAGAATGAAGAAGACAAGAGATTTAACGTGGTGTCTCACACTAAACTGTGTGAACTAATCCACGGGGGGCAAACTGTTTTTCTTATTGATTTTCCTCATGAGAATACATGTACAAGAGATGATTATATAGGCTACACAATTAGGGTTGCAGGTTGCTATACTTGCTCCCCAAGTTTCCTAAAACTGGGCCTAATATTAATAAGGCCGGCTGTTTTATTTAGCTCAACAGAAAAAAAGGCCTGCTGCCTTTAGAACCTTCTGGAACTTTGTTAGCCTTAAATGGGCCGATGACAACATATACGCCAACATTTGGAGGGATTCATTAATAGAGATTAATTACTCTTTCATTGAGAGAGGTAGAAAAAAAACATGATTTAGCAACACTCAAGTAACTAGCCTTTTGCAAATGATGTTAATGCCACATGGTGTGTCATCTAATGATGATACGCTTTGAAATATCTGCCCTGACAAAATTTGGCCAAAATCTACTCATATAATCATATTGTGTTCTCATAAATACCTTTCACTCTTTCAGTTTAATGCATATTGCCATCAAGTTTTGTGTTTTTTAACATCTTACACAAAGTTCACATCCTATCTTACACTGGGGGAATGATGCTGCACTTTCTTTGTCTTCTCCCTCAAAAGGAAATCATCTCATAATCTTTAATATTTGCTATTCCAGTTATTGTTGTCTATACGTGTTCTTCCTAACAAAATTTCACACATAAAGTTTAACATTTTGGAAGATATATTAAGAGGGAATTTTATGTTTATGTTATAAAGAATTTTCCTCAAAAGAGGGTACTCTATTTGAGTTTTTTTCTCAAATAATGTTCCGTGTAAGAACTTATTTAACGTTGCTCATTTTCTTCAATCGGTGACCATATAAACGATAATTTTTTTCATCATTCTTGTTAAGCCTCCCTTGGCAAATTGTATTCTAGATTTCTAGACCAATATTTTCTAGTTCATGGGCCGGGTTGGTTCAAAATCACTGGTATTTATATCTAATAAATGTGTAAGCCAATGATAATATGATATTGGTATGGATACTCACTACACATTATTCGTGGGGCTGTAGGGGTAGTCTTATTCTTTGCATTATTTATCTGCTTGGTTTTTTATTTATTTAACACCCCACAAATGTTGAACTTAGAATAAATCCACACAAAATAAGGTAAAATATATTTTCGAGGAGGAATCAAATGAGGCATATTAATATGATTTTCCTTTTTTAAGTTTTTTTGCTATCTTGCAATCAGTATTCATCCGCTGCTATAATATAGGGAAAATTTCCCATACTTATAGTGAGACATAAAAATTGGAAAACATAATGGGATTTTAAGAATTTTAGTTGGAGTGAATATCTTATTGAACTCAAGTAAGAGTTAAATGATATTAGCAAACAAAAAGTAAAACAAAACAAATTGTGTAAGTGTCGGGGAGTATTTTCTTCCCGCTTCATGTTTTTGCATTCTGTTTGAACTTAAGTTTATTCTATTGAACTTCCATCAGGAAACTCTTTGGTTGAAAGATTTATGAGAATTTGATGGTAAAGAATTTAGAATTCTCTATGTCAACATTGCATGACAAACAAGGAAATCCAAATTCTTTTCCATCAAATTCCCTTGGAATCTTTGAACCAAACAGCCCCTATAGTTCTTTAGTTCTTATGAAAAATATGACAGTCGTAAGAAGTAACTCTAGATAATTGAAAACCCATCACCTCTAAGTATGTTCTTGATTTCATCAATTTTGTAACTTATCTATGCTACATTGGTCTTTCTAGGGTTCCATTGTGTATGTAATGTACGGCAAATCTGGTTCCATTTTCTAGATTATGTGTACTCGGTTTCTCTAGCACCATCAATTAATTTTAATTCTCTACATTCCAGATTTTAATGGTCTCAATATGCTTTTCCTATATCATTCACTAAATATTGGGAGAATTTCGTAATATGTCTACATTCAATTAATCACGGTTGCAACATTTTCTGCTACTAATAGATCAATGTAAGTTAGTAATTTGGATGCAGGGAGCTTTCTCTTATTTTATAACTACCACTAACAACTCATCTTCAGTTTAGCATCTTATCTCAGGACTTGGGTTCCTTAGGAGTAGTTGCTTCTGTTTAGATTGATAACTCTTAACGCAGTCACTAAGTTGGCAATTCCATTACTTTCCAATTAACTATCCAAATTTTTTCACTTTGTGTATCTATCCTTTCCAGTTTTACTTTCGCTCATTACATTATGATTCCTGAACTCTTTTTTTGGTGCAAGTCTTGTCAGAACATGTAGGTAGCAAATTTGGTTGGTCGTGAGGGTTGGGTAACATGGTTTGTCAGAACATGTGATTTTTAACACGTGTCAAAACAGGCCAGGGATGAGTTGACTGGCAATATCCTTTTGGGTCCTTTTTCTTGAATAAAAGAAGCAATACTTGGATTAAATATGATTGCCAAAACTACACTGGAAAAATACGAATCCTTCTTTTTTGTAAATAAAGCAATTTAATATTTAAAAAGTGTTAAGCATTTATATCCACCTCAGGTCACTTTTGAATCATGTGACCCATATGACTTGTTCCAGCTTAATAAACCTTTATAGTTTACCCACTTGACCCATTAGAGGTATAATATAAGCCGAATCAAATTGTTTTTAGTTAATTCTGTTCTAATTGGGCCAACCGTGCATCGCCAAGAAGTGTGTGGTCATGTAGAGCCTTAATCACTATTTACGACCTGTAATACAAGATTATAGGTGGCATGTGATAACATGATGAATACTTTTTTTAAGAAACTTGTGTACTATTAACATAGGGAGTATCTAGACCATTGTTAGTGTGAGCCTATGCTCGTGATTTTAGCCAAATTATATGTGGGACTGGCTTGCTGCCCCTCTTACCTGTCTATGGTGGGATTTTGGCAATCTGCGTAACGTGGGATTTTATTGCTTTGTTGGGACTTAAAGTGCAAGCAAGTTTTAAGTTATTTTCATTATAATTCCTATAATTATGGCATTTATCTTGAAGAATTATTAGTAACAGAAAGTTCTACCTATGTGAATAAGGTAGCCAAATGGCCAGGCAGGACTGGGTGGGTTGGGCAACCCACCAAACGAGTCCGGTCATGTGAGAAATTTTTTAGTTCATGTTGGCTTGAAACAGAACTTTTTTTTTTTTGGTCAACTTTTAATGTATTTATTCTTTAAAAATAATACATTAAAACCTGACTACACCTTGGGCAGCTTCCGTGACCATAACCGCCAGTTTCCTTTTTACCTTAATTATTTTAATGTTCTCACCTGACCCGTTACATATCCCAAATTAACCCATTTGTAAGGCAATGGTTTTAAATTGCCGCCTCTAACGGCCTACCAGATCTTGGATTTTTTTTTCTTGTAATATAAGTTTGTTTTTAAATTAGCAAATTGACATGCAGGTTCCAAACCCTTCACGAGGGAATTTAGGAGCCGTTGCTATTAGCCCATCACGCTTTGCTCCTACTCCTACCGGTCAACAAGGTAATCTAGGAATCCTGCCAACGGTATCTGTAACAGGAACCAACTATGTTGCCACCTCTCCTTCTCCTTCACCTGCAGGATCAGGTGGCACTTCCGTTTTCAGGGATGCCAGACTCCCCAGTCCGTGGAACTAGAAGCCATGCCGATGTGAAATGTCAATATCACCTCTTTGGATACTGTACTTCTCTAGAAGTTGTAAATATAGAAATAAGCTTGAATCTCGTTTTGTTTAAGCTTTTTGCTTTGATGGTATTGGTTTTTATGGTGTTTCTGTTGATAGTTCTTAGGTTTGATAGTAGAGTTTCCCAAGTTTTATTTGCTATATATAGTAAAAGTTACTAGGTTGTCGTAGTGTTTGCAGGTCAATGTTTATGCATATAAAAGCATATCTGAATCTAAACTTTTTGTCATTTACGATTGTTTATTTTTGATGTTGATCAAACCGGGATAGGTTGTGTTTGGTTAAGCCGGAGCCTGCTTTTTAAATTACATAGTTTGTTAAGTTTAGTTAAATGATCCGAAACAGTTTTTTCGTTAAACATGCGTTATCGCTTTCCACTTGATAATGTACCTCGCTCTCATATAGTCATATCAACAGTTTTAATGAAAGTAGCCGGTTTTAACACAAGTAAAAAGATCGATATATTTTTATAGTTTTCCATAAGTTTTGATAATAGACAGGTAACTCCAAATGAGAGAAAACTGCCACTTTTACCAACGGGTGATATCGTGTCTACAAGTCTACAACCATTGAACAAGGTTTAAGAACTCGTGACTCAGACTCTACTCGGCTAGGGGGGAGTCAGGAGTTTTTGAAGACTCGGACTCGACTCGGAGAGTACCCGGATTGGGATTTTATATATAAATATAATTATTTTTGAAATTATATGTAATAAAACTTTAAAAATATATTAAAAAC
>JAOXNX010000032.1:8714792-8725562 GCA_028566075.1 Solidago caesia
ATACGTTAAATATTGTTTAAATACGAATACTTAATCGTTGTCACTTTTGTAGAAATACATAAGTTAAATACTTTTAAATACTTTCATATACTTTAGTTAAATGTATAAAACAATGCTTAATTATACATTTAACTATCCCATGTTTACATTATCTAGTATCTCAAAATACTATCTATTTCGTATTTCGTATTCTGATTATTATATATATATATATACCATATTATAAATGGTAAACTTTCTATATTGAAGTACTTTTTGTCGCATGAGAAATTTTCAATAAAGAGAGGCCTCTCGGCTTGTACATTGGTTTGAGCTTTGGAATTCACGATTTAAAGTGTCCCTAGTTCACTGGTGTGCTCTTCATGACTTCTCTTTATGTGATTAGCGGGGCATTAAGACACTATTAAATTTCCATCGTATTTTCATATTATATTTAGTACATTTTGTATTAATTATAAATATTACCATCAAGGTATCTATTCTACAAATATACATATATATATATATACACATTTTTGTATTTCGTTCTGTCAAATACATTCGTACGTATTTCACCTTGGTTTTTGATAAATACTATCAGAGTATCTTTCATTCTAAATTAATACATATCTGTATTAATTTTTATCCAAGTATATTGATTTTACTTCAAAAGAATTTAGAAATATCGGATACATGCTGCGTATATCATATCATACGGATACCTATTATATCCGGAAAGATACACTTTTACCCTGAAGTTTCAAAGTTGTTATTTTCAGTCCTTTTAAGTTGAAATATTTGTCAATTATAAACCTCCAAGTTTCAAGAATGACAAATTGGTCCTTCTAGTTTCAAGGATGACAAATTGGTCCTTTTAGTTTCAAGAATGACAATTTGGTCCTTTTAGTTTCAAAAATGACAATTTAGTCCCTCAAGTTTTATAACATGGATAAAGTATCGAGGGCTTTATATAAATAAATTCAAAGACTTATAAAACAAATCCAAAGTCAGTTACGTTGACAAGCGTATTAATAAGTAAACATTGTGGTTATATAGTTAAGTTAGGAATTTCATGAATATAAATCAATTCATGTTGAATATAGGAATACGTATTTTTGCTTGTTGGACTTGCTCGTCATCATTGTCATCATCAAATTTTACTTTCCAGTTAAACTTACGAAGCTACGGTGAGTTTCATGGATCCCTTTTTATTGTTTTCGGGACTGAGAATACACAACTGTTTTTGTTTTATGGACACAATTGTTTAAATGACGGATGCTTATATTTTTTATACAATGCTCTGGTTCGAAATCCCCTAAAATTATTGGACCGATAAATGAGAACGCGAATATTATAAATAGTAATATTGGGTTGACACCCCTATCCAGCTTAGTCGCATACTAATTCTATAAATGGATATATAATATTTGAAGTTAACCGTGATTGCATTGAGCATTAGCATCACAAAAGGGGTAATGTACACATATATGGTACGGTTAAGGTATTCGGCTTCCAAGGTATAAGTAATCTAGATGTTGATTGAAAGAAATCATGTCTTTTGATATTCGTAATCTAACGATATCCTAATCAAAAAGCTTGTAATCCAAATGATAATCTTATTATAAACTGTGAACTCACCAACTTTATGTTGACGAAATTTACGTGCATTCTCAGGTACTTGAGCAATGTGATGCATATACGCGATGCATGCTTTTGGAGTCGCAATCATATATTAGAAGAAAACAATTAGAGATGTCTTGTTTGTTAATATTATGTTTAAAGAATCTCAATTGTACTTGATGTGATCTCACTACATCTTTTGTAACTCAACAATGGTTATTATGAATAAAAGTTTCTAAAACGTCTCATTATAAAGGTCGTTTATTATAAATTGTGATTGTGATTTCCAATGTTAGTTCACACCTCGGTTATCCGCAAAATAAATATTTTTGGGGTGTGACAAAAATGCTTTATAAGGAGTTATAGATTATATATATAGATAGTTAATTTGTGTTAGTATTATTGTTATTGTTCAATTCCATTATTAATCATATAACTTTATGATTGATAGTACATATGTATACAATTAACCTTAATTTTAGTCTTTGACCCCATACTACCAAATTTGAATAATAAACACCATGAGCAAAACACGCGGTCAAACATACCGAATTACTACTAGTATCTATACTATATTATAAAAATTCTTCCAACCCTATGTTGAAAAAAAAGGGAGATGGGAAATGACCATTCTACCCTTAATGAATTAATTAATCTTCATTCTTTTATCAACTAATTTAAACATCTTCACTTAAAATACCTATAATACCCTTAATGAAATAATTTACAACATAGATCCCCCAACTCCTAAAATAACTACACTACCCCTTTTACATCAATTACTTTTACAATAATAACTACACCGCTGCCACCACCAACGCTGTCACCACTCGTCGCGCCACCACCACTACCAACCACCGCCACCACCACCACACCGCCGCCGCATTGCGCGGGTACTATGCTAGTTTAATTATTATAAGTATAGAAAGACAAACTAACATTTTTGAAATTATATTACCAATATCGATCCATTATTCATACAGATAAAAAAAGTTAAAAAAAAAGTGTCGATCCATCCCATATAATCCGTTCCCTTTTCATTCTCAAATTGGATAATGTACCGACCTATCTATTCACTTCACAATAAATCCATATCGGCACATGGTTCCGGTTTCTTTCTTTTTCGTCGACCCACTAAAGCCTGATACAACCCCACCCCAACCTACAATGGGACAAACCTCTTTCTTAGTGGCAAGCAAGCTAGCTTGGATCACGACAAGTCTTTGTGAAGTTCCTACATCTTGTCTTGCCGATAGTAAAGCTTGGCCTTCAAACTTTCTACTTTTATAATAACATTATTGCCATAAAATTGGGTTAATGAGTACCTGTCATCATCAAATAGTTATCTTAATTAGAACCATTATCAACACCACCATGATCCACGAAACGACACTACCGCCAAACGACAAAATACTATACTCTGACTCGTAATTCGTCACTATCCGACCTGGCGACCCCTACACAACAAAATGCTAAGGAGAGAATTGCCAAAATGACAAGATGGGCAATAGCAGCATGTGGGTTAAACCACTGGGTTAAACCCCAATGGCCACCATCCCCCACTCTTTGGCCCATTCGTGGGTTCGAATCTTGGCTAAGGCAATCCTTGCCAATTCGAAGTGGGACAATTTACCTTGGACACCGTAGCTCATGGATGGGGGTTAGGTGGGTACTACGGTACATAGGATCAGAGGGTTCCTATCCAAATACCCTTTTTAATAAAAATCTTCGTTTGGTTAAAAGAGCTTCAAGCTTTTAGGTTTGGAGAAAAAACTCCCCATAATTGAACGTTGCCTTTCCTAACATTTTTAGAAAAGTTAGCAGTTTTTGGTATATTAAATTACATAAATAACCTTCCAATATTTTTAGATACTCCATAACCTACACTTCGGTTTTGCTTGCTATGCTTGTTGGACCATTTTATCCAATTCTCCACGTACTAAATGTTAGGGAAACTGCTTTTGGTAATGCTTTGGACAGCGAAGCATCTAAGAGTATTTTTTTTTTTAAATTCATTTTTTATATTTGTTAGGAATCGAATTCACTTTTTTTTTTTTTTATGTATGTTATATAAATTATGTATGTGTAAGAAACTAATTGAGTTTTATTTTTTTATGTAGTTAACTGAGAAAGGATTTATATATATCATTATGTATTTTTTTTAAGCTACTCTGTCGAACACATAAATATATTTAAAAAACTTTAGTTGCCAACACAGAAAATAGGCTATTAGCTCATTCTACCAAACACTCCCGATATCTATCCCCTAATCCCCCACTTTGATTGTGGACAAAGAAAAATCAATGAGATTTAAAAATTTGAACTTTTTACTTCACTTTTACCCAAAACATTTGAAACAAATTTGACTTGGATGAGGTTTTTTCTCGATCCAGATTACCCGAGAAAGATAAGTCCTTTTAACTCAGATATACGCGACTTAACAGGGATATCTTGTAATCGTTTCCGAACCTCGGCCACCTCCAAGTTTATATTTAAAGCGATTCGAACCTAAGACCTTTTATTAAGATGTCTAGGATATGAACCAGTAGACCACCCTGAAAGTGATTTGACTTCAAAAGGTGTAATATACAATTTTGTAAAGGTAGACGATTGTTTTGGTATATTATATTGAAATTTGTTATGAACCGTATTTCAAGTTGTTTAAGCGTTGATATTACTTCAGCAAGAAAAACTCTATTAACATTAAGCCAATATTCACCACCTGCTATACCCAGTGGATATGGATTACGAACATGAAATTATATGAATACGAACGATATGACTTCAATCGATCCATATCTAATCTATTGTCATCCTCCTCTCATGCGAATCATGGTCCGTCTTGAAAGTATATCATAAAAGCCCATGTTTAAATCTCCTTTGGTAAACATATTGAGATAACCATGAAAGAGTCCAAAATCGACAACCAAAATATCAGTCAAGAAACGTAAATCAAAGCCAAAGCCTCGAATCTTTTCAAGTAGCCTAAGCAGGAAGCCCACTCTGTTTACTCATTTCTTGATGCCCTTGCAAAACGTTTAATGCGGTTATCGTAGTTTTGCATTTAACTGTGCAGTAACTACTTTGGGTGTCAAAAGTTTGCCCTAGCCCTGCCTCTAGCTACCTGCAAAAACTATTGCAGTGCAAAAGCATGCAGCTTTTGTATAATCAACATATTTTTTGTTCGTGTCATTTTTACCTTCAAATTTCTCTATTTCAGCAAACCCCAAAAACTAAAAAGTAAAACGACGCCACCAAAAAAAAAAGAGCAGATAACAATTTCTGTTTCAAAACAAGCTGATGCATGGCAAATGACCAGCCAATACGCAATACCATCATACCAATCAGAAGCTTCAAAAAGTATAAAGTGCTACAAGGCATTCATATGTTGTCTTCATTATTGGGATTAACCACAAAGGGGGAAAAAAAAGTTCAGCACCTTGATAGACTGTTTATGCAGATGCAGTCTTCTTTTGCTGAAATATTACGGCATAAATAGGGACTCCTACACCAATGCTGAATGCAGTGAAAACAGCTAGAGTCATGGTCAACTTCTGGTGTTTCATCCGGTCCAAGTTGTACATGTGCTTTGAATGCAGGTAGGCTGGTTCATCGTGTCCATGTCCTCCCATTCTCTTTACTCCAGTTGAATGAATTCCTCTTTGAGCTGAAAAACAACACTGGTGATGTTAGAATCGACAAAGTAGTTAAAACATAGAGAATTATTTTCAGCAGTTTGCACGCTTTTATTAGTTGATATTAAAAAAAGGAACAAGAATCCGCAATATACTGTTAGATGGGGATGACAATACAAGTTGATGATCACAATGAACTAGAGAGCATATTACAATTAAATTTATGCTTCAGGGATGTTCGGATATGCATTTTAAAGAAATCATGTATAATAAGATAAGTCATATTCAGATAACCAGTTTAAAACAGGCGAACTGTAGAAGTAAGCTAATTAGTTAATACTGAAAATAGCGGTTATAGCGGTCGAGGACCGATATTTGAGATATCGGTTATAGCGGTGGTATAGTGGTAATTTTAATATTATGCAACATTTATATGTATATATATATATATATATAATAATTAATACTTTTTACTTAATATAAATATCAAAAATCAAGCTTAAAAGTGTCAATATTTGAAACATTAGTGTTAATACTTGCAAAATTTAGTGTTTCTTTAAGTTTGGGCCAAAAAATATAAAGTAAAATAAAAAAACGCTATAGTACCGCTATTTGGACTCGCTATAGCACCGATATTGGTAAAATAGCGCCGATAATAGGGGGACCGCTATTTTGCTTGAGGACCGCTTACCGCGCCGCTATTGATAACATAGGCTCTGGGGCACATTAAAGCGATGTATATGACGGTTGGAAATTATTTTTAGAGACGATTACTTTGGGGCGCATTAAAGCATTGCATATGACAGTTGGGAATTATTTTTAGGGACGATTACTTTTATGTACAATATTTACAGGGCCAGCAAAATCCAATCCAACTGAAAAATAAACTCATAATCCCTAAAATAAATCTCTTTATTATCGAATATAAGCAGGTAATTTTCAATTTTAAGCTAAACCAAGCACGCATGTGAGATGAAAACATACCTTCATGAGATCTAAGAGTCGGGTCCATAGACCTAAGATCTTTCTTAACATTGGATCGAAGCACCCGTTTCTGAGCGAATATGGCATCAAGGTTATGGTCCCCATGGGTCTGAGTGGTGGTGGTGGTGGTCATGCTGGCAGAAAGCGGCGGTGGTTTTGGGCGAACGATAAGAGAAGAAGTGGTGAAAGATGTGTGAGGAGGGGTGATGATTGATAGTGGTTTTGGTATTGTGAAGGAGTGGGGGTGGGGGTGGTGGTGGTGGGTAATCATCACTGATGTCACCAACCCCCTGATGACCCCTTTGTACGACGAGGAGCCACCCATGTGACACCACCTCACTCCCTCACTTTTCTCGTCATCTTTTTATTTTATTATTATTAGAATAAATTATAAAGATAGTACTTGAAATATACCCGGAATTACTTTTTTGGTACAACCTTTTGCTTTTCTATTCGCACCACACTCCAAGTTGAAAATATCTACTCGGACGATACCTATTTCTGACGGCCGTTTATTTGGCCGTTAAGTCAAGTCATGTGCCGTACACGTGAGGTATCAAACTCGTAATTTCGTGTATAATTCAGATATCATCCGTGTAATTTTTCCAAAAAATAATTATTAGGAATTTTTGAGTTTTATTTATATTTCATTTATTAAGTTTGATAGATATTTTATATTAAAATTTTCATTTATATATATATTTTTTTAAGATTTTAATAAAAACCTATTCCAAAAATAAAATTAATAAAAATCATAAAAAATTCCGAAATGAGGTCACCAAACAGTACGAGTTAAACTTAGAAGTTCAAATAATAGTCTAACGGTTAACCCTAAAACTTTAAACCTAAACTCTACAAATTGCTAATCTGAGGTGAAAATTATATTCCAAAACCGTGACAGGCCTTATACCTTGCTTTACCCCTCTAATCCAAGGGTGATGTTATCAAACAGTACGAGAAAGTTATATTGTTTTTCTTATTTATGTATATTTTTTGAAATGAGTTTTTATTAAAAAAAATATTAAAAAATTATAAATAATGTAAAAAATAAAAATAGCAAACAAAAATTTTAATGATTCCCATGATTTCCACTCTTATTTTCTTCACTATACACATATAACCTAATAATAATAATAATTAGAAATTTTAGAGTTTTATTTATATTTTATTTATTAAGTTTGATAGATATTCTATATTAAAATTTTTATTTATAAATTCTTTTCTTTTAGTTTTTTTAATAAAAACATATTCCAAAAATAATAATAAAAATCATAAAAAATTCTGAAATGAGGTCACCAAACGGTACGGGTTAATACTTAAAGGTTCTAAGAATAGCCTAACGGCTTACCCTAGAATTTCAAACCCTAAATTCTACAGATTGCTAATCTGAGGCGAAAATTATATTCTAAAACCATGACGGGCCTTCGGCCTTGCTTTACCCCTCTAATCCAAAGGGGGATGTTATCAAACAGTACGAGAAAATTATATTGCTTTTCTTATTTTTGTATATTTTTTGAAATGAGTTTTTATTAAAAAAAATATATAAATTATTTATAAATAATAAGAAAAAACAAAAATAGCAAATGAAAATTTTAGTGATTCTCATGATTTTCACTCTTGTTTTCTTCACTATACACATATAACTTAATATTAATAATAATAAATAATAATATTGATAATAATAAATAATAATAATAATAATAATAATGATAATAATAATAAATGGGTGCTTGTATTAACTATATCTTCATAATAATATCTTTCATTGAAAGAAAAAAATATCATATCTATTAAACTTAATAAATGAAATATAAATAAAACTCTAAAATTCTTAATAATTAATTTTAGGTTAAATTACACGGATGATACCTGAAATATACACAAAATTACAGGTTTGATACCTCACGTGCACGGCACATGGCTTGACTTAACGGCTAAATAGACGGCCGTCAGAAATAGGTACCGTCTGAGTAGAAATTTGCAGCTTGGAGTATAGTCTGAGTGAAAAAGCAAAAGTTTGTACCAAGAAGGTAATTTCGGGTATACTTCAAGTATCATCCGTGTAATTTCCTCTATATATAATGACAGTTTTTTTTTTGTAAATAACCATTGTATTATTGGTCAATTCTTTTCCCAAAAGTTATTTTCATTGAATACCAATATTTGGCTTTTTTTCATTTTTAACCCAAAAGTTTCTACCTTTAAATTTTTGCCGTTTAATAAAGTTTTCATTTTTATTATTATTTTTACACCAAACCTTTACTATTCATTTAGTTACTATTTTTTCATATAATTGGTACAACTCTTTTAAAGATAAACATAGTTTTTGTATTGTTACTTTGGATTTTTTTTTGCATATTATTATTTTTATTGTATCACTTTGGGACATTATGTCATATATTTGATTCCATATTTGTTTTGTTTGTTGAGGCTGTTGTTATTTTCCTTGCAAGTAATCATAACTGTTTTGTGTGTACGATAACAATCCCTAATTAATGTTTGTTAGTGACATTATCATATTTGTATCCAAAATGTTGTCGTGTAAAAAGTGTAAATGCCATGTTTACCAATTTATGTTTCCCTTTTAATTCCAATGAGTATATGTATTGGACCATGTTTATTATAAGTTCGTATCTCAAATGCTTATTCAAAGATGTGATTTCCCTGGTTCGCCGCAAAGCACGGGTTGAAATTACTAGTAGATATTTAAAGAACAACATAATTAATTACCATGTGACAACCACCCTAAATAAAATTTGTGTACCTCACATTGAATGAATACTATGCTAGTTTAAACAAAATAAGCTAATAAATTCAAAAAATTTATAGACCAAATAGCTCTAATGAATTTAATAGGATTATAATCTGAACAACTCTTAATCGTAAACCGAACTTGACTTATTAGTCGGGTGAAGAGCCATCCAACTTTCTAAGATGTTCAGCTATTTCTGTTAGAAGTTTAGTACCCTCATCGCCTTTTTCGAGTGTCATCGCCGTTTGCTTTAAGAATCCGCTCTCGGCTTCAATGGCAGCCAACTTCTCCCTCAATTGATTCACTTCTCTCCTAAGTGTCGCGTTGTCTCCGTCGCCTGTTAACCAATGTTATCCAATGTTAGCAGTGTCGCGCAATGGGTAACATAAATGAATAAATTGCTTAAAAGCAAACGCTTAAACGGGTCAAACACGTTGAAAAATGGCATAAGAATGTAACCAACTACGACTAAGTACTTTTGTTAAAAGAATCAGCTTAAATAATATAATTTTTAAATTTATATGGACGCTAAGTGCTTTGGTTCTGCCCAACGACATTCCATTTTGACCCATTACCAAACCCGTCATTAACCAAATAAAAAGCACGATAATGAAAACGATTGAAGAACAACATAGTGTTATCACCTGAGTTATTAGACTCGTGATGCTGATCATGTTGTGAATATGCATGAACATGTTTCTCAAAATCTTTCAACATTCCAAAAAGCTGCGTTCTTTCGCATTCATAGTTCAACGACGATTCCTCGCTATCCTCCTTATTTCCATCCACATTATGATCTTCCAAAACACTCCCACCACGTTCAGAGTTGTCTTCATGAGACGATAAAGACCGAGGCTGCAACTCATCATAATATTCATCATAATCTTCACTACCAACTTTCTTAGTTTCACCATATCGTTCACGATAAGCATCAAGTTCACTTTCCAAAATCCTCACATCATCCTCTTTTTTTAAAAGCAAATCTTTCAGGATTTGAATGGCTTCTTCATCATACTCGGCTTGTTCATCCATCATTCTTTGATACTGCAATGCTTCCATATGAACACCGGCCTTTTCTGCTTGTAATCGTGTGATCATAGCCATGGCATTGTTGGCTGCAACTGTAGCAGCACTACGTTCTTCATCAAGTTCCATATATAATGTGACTAAAGTTCTTTTGTTGTCATTGACTTGTTTCTTTAGTAGTGTAAGAAGTGAATAGCCATCTGCTAATGATTCTTCGATGGGTTCTGACAATAGAAATTCGGGCTTTTCTAATGCAGATTTCTTGGGTGGTTTATTAGCAACAAATCTTGGACTGGCTGCAACTGTTTCCGATAACGGTATTCCATAGAACTTGTTTCCTTTCAGATGACTAGGAGTTTTGCCGACGTCTTCATTCATTTCTTCGGTGTCTGGTAACGATGTTCTTGTTCCACTTTTTATGTCTTTCACCTCTGCATTAAGATCCTCTTTAATAGCTTCATAAATGTTACTATTTCTAAATAAATGAGTCGAGTTTGATTAGATTTTATTTCAAACAAGTCGAATCAAATACTTCAGCTAAACTTTAAACACACAAATGGGTCAGACAGATCAAAAGTCATCCAAAGTGTAAAGTCATCCAAAGTGTATATTAATGCATATTTCATGAAATTTTTTCTTTATTAAAGTGAATTTTAATAGTACAAATCTTTGTAATCATGTTCATCATGTCAAGTTTTATATATATATATATATATATATAGGTTCTGGTTAAAATAAAACAAGTATTAAAGTAAAACAAATAAAACAATCTTT
>JAOXNX010000032.1:8733161-8749560 GCA_028566075.1 Solidago caesia
GAATTTTACAATCTCAGACTTTATTTTGTTACAAGCAAACTAAATCTATCAGTTGTAGTCAAATACAGTACAAGCAACTACGTGTAGAAATTATCAAAGTTTAGAATTTTACGTTCAATCTCAGACTTTATTTTGTTACAAGCAAACTAAATCCATGAGTTGTAGTCAAATACTACAGTACAAGCAACTACAATGAATTCGTGTAGAAATTATCAATGTCGATTAAGGGTGTACGTTTTGGTGAATTTATGGTCAAGAGGTTCATGCGAACTTTTTGTTAAAACAGTAATATTTGAGTTTGACTTTGTCAAACAAGTTTTTGATTAAAAAAATTTATGTAACAAGTAGATCCGGCATTATAAATGCTGGATCGGTACACACAGGATAAATCCGGCATTTATAATGCCGGATTTAAGTTTCATTTGTACACGTGGCTAGAGTGAGGTGACACATTTTGGGTTGAATCGGCATTATTGAAGTTGACATGACAAGTACATGCATCTATCCCTGTGTCAAAGAAGCCTGCCCATGACGTGCAAAAGTCATCATCTTTCACCCTCACACTACAAAACCATAATTTCTTCTCACTGTTCTTTAACACACACTCAAACACACATAACAAAAAGAGAGGATTTTTCTTCTCTTTGTTCCAATTTTTTTAAAAACGGACCGGACCAGCCGGTTCGATCGGTTCGCGGTCGAGAGGCCGGTTTTTTAAACCCGGTTTTTTAACGACCCTGTTTAATGGTTCGAATCGTCCGGTTTTGAATTTTTTTTTTAATAGTTTTTTTTTGTTTTTTGTTTTTATGATAATGTGTATACTTTAATGTTATTTTTAGTTGTTTGTAAACACTAAAACATATATTTTCTTTGGATTATAATTATTTGGTAATATTTGTAACAAGTTTAGTAACGTTTTTAAAATAAATAAATAAATAAAAAACACCAAACGGTTGAACCGGCCCGTTCAACCGGTCTGACCGGTTCGATCGTGCGGTTCGACGAAAAATCCGGTTTTTAAAACATTGCCTAAAAGCTCCATACCAAACATACCAAACTAGGCATTTTAATAAGGCTTTTAAAAAATAAGTTAGTTAATCGATTTATAATCATGTGCTTTTATCTACATGACTCCATATTAATATATCTTATCATTTAAGTTATTAGCCTTTTAATAAATGCAACAACCACAGGATTAGAACAAAATTGTACTGCCGCCAAAGCTGAAAGCAATAAATTACTAAAATATCTTTTCTGTTCACTTAAAAATCATGGTGAAAATATACTAATAAGAAACTCAAACTTTTTATCTCATATATGTCACGGATTGTTACAAAAATAAATTCTAACATGGCATAACCAATGTTTGAGGTCTTTGCATAAAGTTTCTTATAGATGTAACTTTCATTCAATTCATTAATTTTTAACAAAAAAAACTTGTGTGCATCAAGTTAAGACGATCATGGAGTGTAAAGCATTATCAAAAAGTACAACTAAAAATTCATGTTATTAGATTCATAACTATGAAATTTGTTAGAGATTTGTAAATTCGCTATAGCATATTATATCATCATTTTATAAAGTTTATTGTTTTGAAAACCTATATTTACTAGGTAAAATTTTTCAAAAAATTTAAGAAGTTTTAAGAAAATGTATTTAAATTTAGGGCTAAAAGAAATAACTTATAAACCTATTCACAATCCTATACCTTTTCACGATAAATTATCAACATATTCATAATTCTTAAATTATGAAATCCTATACCTTTTCACCATGAATGATTACGTAAGACACAACTTCTTGGCTTCTTGCAATATATTTCATATAATTACAACTAAAGGGGTACTCGCGTAATGCGGCGATGGTTAGTGGTGATGGCGGCGATTGTTGGTGGCGGCGGCGGCGGCCTTGAGTGATGTAGGTAATTGATATAAAGATAATTAATGTAAATGGGGTATTAGTAGAAATATTTTAAAAGATAAAGGACTGGTGGTGTAGATTAATTCATTAATGATAGAATGGTAATTTTGCATATTAAAAAATTCTAATTATTCCACATTGTTTAGAATTTTTATATAGTAGTATAGATTTATTGGAGTTTCTTTTTCTTAAAAAATTTCCTTCAATTATATTTTATTAAAATATATCTTTGTTTCGGTTTATAAGTAATCAATATATAGATTTTATAGGTGTAATCCAAGCAATGCACAAACATTGTGATAGTTAGATTTTAAGCCAATTGTCTTTAACATTAGGCAAATTGCCAAAAAAAAAAGACAATTAATAATAATAATAATAATAATAATAAATGTAGTATTTTGTGGATTGATTGGTTCAAGAATCCATTTATCTCGATGTAACTTTTCTTTTGGTACAAACGGTTGATCCCTTAATTTTCAACCGTTTAACGTTTTTAGTTTAATAAATTGTTGTTAAAAGAAATAAAATAAACTAAAAAATTCTCATTTCTTGTTGAGATGTACACAATGATGAAAGTGGCAATCTACATAACCTTCCATATCTTTCTTTCTTTCTTTTCTTTTTTTTTTTTTTTTTTTAAGAAAGGAAAACATGAAAACAATGATGTTTGTAATATATGGGTGCTCTACGGACACTATTTTTTCTTGTGTTTTATTTTTGAAGTAATATATTTTATTAATCATCAAAAAATATATATAGAAACAAAGAAGTTAATCTATACTACTATATAAAGCATCAATCCCTCTTATTTTCTCAAATTACAACTTTGAACTACCCAAAATACCCCTCTCCTTTATTTATTATTTTAAAATCTCTACTTAATATTCCTATAATACCCTCAATGAAATTAATTTACAACATCTATCCCTTAACTCCTAAAATAACTATCTTTTTTACATCAATAACCTTTACATCAATAGCCTACACTACTCGCCGCCGCCACCACCACCACACCGCCGCTACCACCATCGCCGCCGCATCGCGCGGAGATTCGTCTAGCAATGTTTTAGTCTTTGAATCAATTATCGTTTTAATTCATAAAATAATCTACACTTTTTAATTATTAACATTTGTTGAATTAGTCTTTAAACCAATAACTTTAAGAAAATTGTTTTAAATTTCTAATCCCCTAATATATATATTTTTTTGACATTGTTTTAATCCCTAACCCTTTTTTTTTAAACATTCTATAGAATAAGTTGTATACGTTTAAACTTCTTAATATATACAGAAAAATAAGTTCCGATGGATTTCTAGAACCTTTTCAATGCGTATGTGAAACTAGACATAAAACTAAATTTAAACTGAACTATATAGAGAGAGTAACAAACTACCATTTTCCATAGTTTAATTTCCTATAAGCCATGCCAGAAAATGACATTACTAAATGAGTTGTTTCTTTTAGAAATATTGATTCAACAAAACAGAGCTACTTTTCTATTTATTTTTGTCATTTTATTATTTAAAAAATCTCATGAATGCAGCCATGCTCAACACATTCAAATTTTAAATGAAATTTTATATATATCTTACCCACTAAATTAACTTTAACAATACTTAAGATAGGGAACAAATTTTCATGGATTCATCAGGCACTTCAATTTTGATTAATTGATCATTAATGGTACGTACATTGACATGCATGATCAGGAACAAAAAAAAAAAGAAAAAAAAGAAAGAAACAAGTTAGTTAGAGCAAAAAAGAGTGTGTGATAACAAAAAATATATATATTCTGATGTCATAGTATGTGTTTGAAGCAAATAGTATCCGAAAAATCAAATCACTAGCGATTATGAGCTCTTGGATCTAAAAAGAAAAGGAAAAAAAAAATCTACATACAGTTTATAAGTAAAAACTGGAAAAGGAAAAGAAATTGTACAAACCCTACAAGTGATTATTATGGACAATAGCTTTGATCTTCACTAGATACGAACTCCGATTGCTTGTAGAGATCAACGGCATTATGACATAGAGATGGACCAGAAGGTGGCACCGGCCCTCGTGGGAGCTTATGTTTCAATAATCCTTCATACTTGTCAATCCAACTATCTTCCTTGAGTACCCTAGTTGCATTCGTTGTCAACGCTGAAGCCAATATCGATATTACAATAGCATAAATAAGACAAAGCTCTAGACGCCTTAATACCATCCTTAACTCGATCTCTCTTCGATCTTCTTATCTTGATGATATGGATTGAGGCTATATATATATTGAGTGTGTGTATATATATATAACCGTATTTTAATATAGAAACGAAATGTATACGTAGGTAGTTGTTGATCAAAAAGCTTAATTGTGCCTCTATGTAGCCAATATAATCAGAGAGTAATTGCACTTGTAAGTTTGTGTTTGTGTATGTGAGTGTTTATATATATATACAAAAGAGCTAGAAAGACATTTATATATGTGAATACAAATGTGCAGTGGGTAATTGGTGAATTGAACGCCGGTCGTATTCGACTTGTGAGAATGTATATTTGTAGCATGACTTTGAATTTTTTATTTTTGTGTGTGTGTTTTTTAATTGACTTTGAGACGGAAGTTAAGATGGTTAATTGACTTTTAATTAATTGGTGCGATCGCCAAATTGGACAAACAGAATACCATGTTTTTACCATTTCACACCCAACCATTATACCCGACCATTTAATAATTTTGACTCCCGAAAAAATAAAACTATTCACAACTATATATCATCATTTCTATGACACGCAAATAAGACATGAAATTAAATATTTATATTCATTTGAGAATATGTATAAGCCTAGCTAGCTCTAGAATATTTAATTTATAAATATTTAATTTGTTTAGAAATTAAAAACTCTACGGGCCTTTGACATCCTAGCAATATCCGTTTTTACTTTGTGACCTAGTAATCGGGGGTTCAATCCTTATTGTAGTCATATTATCAAATTATTAGTGAAATAGTTTAAACTGTTTAAAAAAATAACACCAAAATTTGTACTCATAAAGTAGAACGTCACAAATCATTTCATGTTTGCACGACGTGATGCATGTTCAAATTAAAAACTAAATCTTAGCCGATAACCATATATGCATATTTTGTTAATTCTGTTAAAAAGTTGGATGTTAACCAAAAAAAACGTACATTTGTTAAATGGATTAGTAATATTGACAAGTTTACAGCTTTTACTATGTCATATTGTGCACTATAAATATTTGAAACGGGAGTTGATAAGCAACAGTAAAAATATTTTAAAGGTGGTATAATGATAAGCCATCTATCTAATATTCTAACCGGATTTATATCATCATTATTTTAGTATCATGCATAAACTGCAACCCCTAACGTTTGACCTGATGGTATTCATTTTAAGATTTTTGCTAATTTATGCATCTGATGCAACATTATGATCATTTTTATTAAATTTAGAATTCTGTTTTAAATTAAATAACATACCTATATAATGGTCTGTGCTGCAACGGTACATATCCATTGGTGCTGCAAGGAAGAAATCAACGGCCATGTATGTATATTTCAAAATTTTGAAGGGGTAAATATTATGATTTTTAAGTTCATTTACCCTTTGTTGTACCTGATGTATCATGTATATGTTGTACCTGATGTATCATCTATGTTTTCCCCTTTAATATATCAATGATAGAAGTTTGATTATATTAGATACGATTTTTATTTAAAAACTAGTTTTTTAGTTTAATTGATATCCATATCTATTTTAATTTAATGTACCTTGGGATGTAATCATTTGAAAACAAAAAAAATGGTGAAAACTAAGGGACAAATCACATATGGACAAAATCACAAGGTTCACCATGTGATTTGATGAGGATTCTCTCAAGTTCTCCAACTTAACTAGTCAAGTTAGAAGAATCTTGACCCTTTGATTGAAATTAAGGGTCAAGATTAAAAAAATTTTGAATCTTGATCTTTGATTTTAATTCAAATATCAAAATGCTTTTAGCTTGACCTCCCAAATTGGAAACAACTTGGAAACAACTTGAATAAACCTTCATCCAATGTGATTTGGTCAAATCATCAATGCAATTTTGAACAAATCCTAAAGAGAGGACCAAAATCGCATAGTTTCACATTGATTTGGTTGACTAGTTTGGGATGTAATTTTTGTAAAATGTTGGCTATTAAATTGTATCTTGTTTGGTTTTGGCTGAGTAAATATATATTTTTTTTAATAAAAAGTTAATAATATAAACATACTCAATTTCAAACTATATATACTAGCCCTAAAAAAGTATTAATGGTCTGTTTGATTTGTTAAAGTGTTAAAGGATATAGATTTGAAAGAACATAACTTTTTTCACAACCTCTTTTAGTTGAAATATAATCAAGTTTTAACTACCCAAACGACATAAAAGGCCAAGACCGAACTATGTAGCTAGATACTCCGTAATAGATAAATAGTATAGCCAGAGTTCAAGCTTATAAAGACCTACATTAACCGGTGGAAAGTAAATATAATCGAATTTCCAAAATGATTTTTATTTTGTAGCTAAGTAAACTCTTATTGAAAATTATATTATAATATTGTGTACAATCGATTTAAACTATAAATAAGATTTACTGAAGTAAAAAAGATACGATCTGCCATGCATCTGGTGGTATTGTTGTTGTACTAAGTTATTTGATCGAGCATGCATGATATAATAAGCGTAATATTTAATTGTCGTGCCTTCATCGTGTGCATTTATTTTATTATATATAAGATCTCATGTGGTTTTTATAGGACATTAACTTATAGTCTTCTAGCAAATTAAGCAGACATGGCATTATTGAATTTTGACAATGGATGGCTTCTACTTTATACATATATATACGGTTATTTGGTATATTTATCTATAAAAAAAAGTAGGAAAATCAGAAAACATGCATGTTGAAATAGAACTACTTTTTATTAAATAAAACAAAAAAAATAAAAAATAGTAGTTAGTACGTGGTTATTGAAATTGTTTTAAAAAATACATTGTCACCGGCCACCTTGCCACAACAACTATGATCTATGACAGTATGTGATTCCAGCATACACTTATTTCAATTTTGAGCACTTTTTCCAAAATTTTCAATAGTTTCATAGCCAAAGGTGTATTTAGCTGTCAAAAACTAAAGTGTTTTTTTTTTTTAAAATTTTAAAAATATTAAAAAATAGAAAAAACATAAAACTAGAACGGATGTTCAAATATGTTTTCTTTTCAAAATTTATTTTGTAAAACCAAAAAACTAATATTTCAAAATTATAACCACACTTTATATTAGAGGTGATCAAATAGGTGTGGGCCTAAAAATGCTCATAGCAAATAGAGAGCTGGCAATTTTGACACGATTACGATAACACGACACGAAACGACACGAAGTTAACAGGTTTCGTGTTTGACCTTAACAGGTTTCGTGTCGTGTTCGTGTCGTAAAAAAATGACACGATAAGATTTCGTTTCTTAACAGGTTAAACCTGTTAACAGGTTAAACCTGTTAAGACCCGTTAAGACACGATAAGATTTTTAATAATAAATAAAATAATATATATATATATATATATAGCACTAATAAAAGAAAAACCCTATCCCTAAATTCCCCTAATTACTCACCACTTCACCAGCCACCACATCCACCGTCCACGATCCACAAGACCACAGCCTCCATATTCTTTATTTCAATATTTCATTTCAATCTTTTCTTTCTACCCCTAAATCCCTAATTACTCTATGCAGAAACAAGAATAATACATCATTGAAAAGGGAGTTATCCATATTGATTTTATAGATTTCGTGTCTCGTTGGACTGGGCGACTTCCATCGGGCATCGGTAATGCTTCTTCTTCCTTTTTTTAATCTCCTCTGTTCAAACTCTTTGTATTTTTTCTATCGGTATGTTCTAATTATATGTAACTTTTTGTATTTTTTCTATATTGTAGATGGATTCCGAATGTATTGAAATTGACCCAAAAAATAATACCTCAAATAATGCCGATATAGAAACTGATGAGGTCGAGTCTATGGATATGGAAGGAGGAGGGGGCAAGATGGATTCCGAATGTATTGAATCTGCTCGTGTTTACATTCTTTTCTGCAAATCTGTACATTCTTTGTTCTAAGGATATGTGGACTTTTTGTTTCAAATTTCAATTAATATGTTAACAGGTTTCTTAACAGGTCTTATCGTGTAAACCTGTTAATTTTGTGTCGTGTTCGTGTTTTAAAAAACTGACACGATTAGCTATCGTGTCGTGTTCGTGTTCAACCCATACAGGTCCCATGTCTTATCGTGTCGTGTCTTATCGTGTCGTGTCTGACACGATTTGCCATCTCTAATTAGAATAAGCTTAGGTTTCAGATGTGCCGAAATTCAGCCAAAACATATTTCTAATGTCTAAACCTCGTAAATCATTGCATTAATGAGTATTAGATTATAATTGACATTTATATACATTTTGGTAATCATGTTTGACACAACTAGTTATATGACAGTTAATACTTTTGGGCACAGAACGTTCCAGTTCAGCCTATACCAAAAGATCGCATGTTTTAACCTGAACCCGTTTTGATACATTGCTCAAACCACCTCCTTTAATTTCATGGCTACTAAATATAAGTGAATAAATGAGAGGGGAGAAATAATTATTAAAGATTATTTTTTTTCTGAAAGAATTGCAGATAAGAGAAGTGGTGTGTACCGCTAGCAAGCGAGTTGGAATCTGAATGAAGCCTTGAAGTAGAACATCAACATCCTTCAGAACATTTTGTGGCACAGGAGTTATTATATAGAGAACCTGTCTCGAATTGTCTATTCCACGAACAATTCCTGAAAGAAAACGAAATATAAAAGACTTACCATGAAGTCAATTAAGGAGGACCTTTAGGCTACCGCAACTTTAATTTTTAGTTTGAACAAAATGTAAATGAATTAACCAAACAAAAGAAATTAGATAATCTCTAACTTAATATAGGAATGCAATTACTTATTGTCTATTGGTACATATTTACAAGCACATATCCAACTTCTTGATGAAAAAACTGGGCTTACATCAAGATGGCAAGCGGGCAGGTTGTGTGGCAGGCAGAAGCAGTGATTTTTTTTTTAAAAATGAATCAAAGTCGTACGTAGTAAAATACAAAATAGTTGACTTTTAACCTTTCAGTCCATTTAACATGTTCATTTATTGGCTAAAATTTCATCCTAATAAATATTAGACCCAAATGAGAAAAACCCAGACCAGCCCATTCGTAAGTAGGACACATGTATGTAAGCTGCTACCTACCTTTCTGCTGTCTATGCAGGTAGGACATGTAAATGCAGACATATAACAAACCAAAAAATGACAAACTATGTACAAGAAGAGAAAGTAAAGTTTTTTTTTTTTTTTGCAAGGGGCATGGGACTATGCACATTTCTGGCATAACCCTAAGTTATTCAATACAATAGAAAACACAAACACGGATTCAATAGGATATTGTTTTAAGATAGCCAATACACACATAAAAATAACATATAGCCAGCCGCTGCAAACATTATTTGTGCGACTCTATGATAGTTTCCAACCCGTCATTCATAGACACATGAATAAACAAAAGGAGAGAAAAAAAAAACTCCAGTTGTGATCCCATCAAGTAATAGAACAACCAGAAAATACATGTAGAGACAGTTATGAGAATATAACATACCAAGACCTACACAGCAAGGCAAATGTTCAGAACCTTCAGAATCAACTGCCAATCCAACTATAGTTCCATTCAAACTGTGATAAGTTTCAGCTTTCGGTACCTATTATATAGAAATTGAACCACTATTATGTATCAAAGCCTTCAAGCTTTGTTCAGAAAATAGCCAAACATATCCTTTTTAGACTTTAGAGAGAATTGCTAGAGGTGGAAATTTCGACCCGTCTACTTAAGAATGGATTGATCTAGGTTCTGGCCTATTCCGATCAAATGGAAAAGATCAAAAAATTTTAGCTAAAAGGGAAGCTCAAACAGGCAGAAAGTCGATCTACTTTTAACACTTTCAGCCTCAAATATCGTTACAATGTAAGAATACCAATTACAAATAAAACCAAAGTTTTCATAATCATACTAAACGGATTACTATTTATACAAAAATGGACAAAAAATGCACGCCGGTCAGCCTGATGCGTATAAATATCGATCCATTGTAACCCAACCCATTTTTGCCATTTAGCTAGCCCACACTGTCCATTTTGCCACTTATAATTTGCATGATCTTTTATATCTGGGCATCTGGCTCAACTGACATCATTCAACCAGAGCTCTAAAGAGTACAGATGTCATAAGAGAGAAACTATGTTGTATGTGGAGTCAGTTTTACATCGGCCCTCGTCATAACTTGTAAGAAATTTTTTGATAGTTTCCATATCATTTTTTTTGGTATATGTACAAGTTTCTTCATATATTATGCAATCTTTCTTCACTGTAAGTACCACTGAATTCACCAGTTACTAGGAAATCTCTGCAACGGCCATAGAAGTAGACAAACTATTGCATGTAGATACTGTTGTATTCATGTACCAATCCATCATAGATGGAGTGGTACCCATTACCAATGAAGCTTGACCCCACATGTGAAGTCTAACGACGCGGGATCCTTGGAGTGCCCAAATCATGTGGGGATTAAATGGAGGTATTTTACCGGCATCATAACCCTTACGGGGAGGGATGATGGGTATCCAATGTGGTACCAGGAACAGGGTTCCCTCCGTAACCCTTTTTTTAGTGCCGTATTTATGTTTCCTATAATCATTACTGTGTGTGCGATACTGTAATTAGCCATTGGGGTTTGTCATGCTTTTACAGGTAAGATGGATGTTTAAATAAGCAGGAGTTCCTTTGGTGTAAATCTAATCGTTTTCTTAAACTTCGTGACAAAATAAGCATGACCAATGATTAAAAAGCAGAGAAATTAATCAAACGAACAAGAAGCAATGTAAATAAGAATGCAAAATGCAACAAAGATATCTTGATGTAAAAATAACATAGAAAGTGTTGAAATAAGTCTTGAATAACCTTATAATGAAGATGCTTAATGTTGACAGCTGACACAGAAACTTCATAAGGAGGGTGAGCAGCCAATGCTTGAGCAATTTCCTCAGTTGAACTGATATTCATGTCACTAGGAAAACACCGTCGAAAATATTTCCTAATACTTAAATCTTGTAGATGGCGTGAACGCTTTTGTGAATCCTTTTGTACCGGTACCCTGGATAAGGAAATGAAGCTTTAGCAAAGAATAAGCAATGAGTGAGATTTGTGGATGTGGCAATTTGATTTCTATCAATTTGGTTATAATTGATCAACTGGGGTTGTGCTTTATCTTTATAAGGTAAATTGGGTAAAGAAGGTAAGCTAAAAGGGAAACAGGTTCAAAGTCATCCGTATTCCATAGTATGCTTAATACGTAAACCCATTTTATTCAAAAACTTACATTAGAAAATAAAATAAAGCTTCTAAGCATAATTGACACACTAACTATTTATAGAAAAACATTATAAAGAAACTCTACATGAAGTGTTTTACTTCACCCAATCTTTTAACATCATACCCTACCTATCTAACCTCTAGAAATTTGCATAACAACTCGAGAGGAGTTAGATATTGAGTGAGATTTGCATAACCAGGATTTTACTTAAAATAGCCAGATAAATGACCAGAAAAGACATGGGAAACTTGTAAGCATACCAGTCATAATACTCCCTTATTTAAGAAACTTTCGTGATGACATTTATTTCTAGTTTTCAAAACCAATGAGACTTGTATTTTGGAACAATGTGTACAAAAGGTGAACTAATGAGAGAGCACAGAAACATACGATCGATTTAAGGAGTCATGGCAGGCTGAATTGATTTCCATTAGAGTTACTGCCCCAACATCCCCATCTTGAGACCAAAATGCTCCGGAGGGTAGGTTCTTACTTTTAAAAGAAAAACAAATATTAACCACGTGAGTGGGGACAAAGTGTTTTAACATATCCACCAGCACATCGTATCCAATACCTGCCACAAAAGTAACAAATCTGGTACCTGCAACTAAATGCCGCAGCTTTATAACATTTTTGAAAGGAACCAACATATCTAAAGCATACCTTTCACCCAACCGGGTGTGTTGACAATTAAGGGCACCCCACTGTAATTGGCAGATGCACTCCTTGAAAGTTGGTTATACTGTTTTTGGTAATGATCATATAGGGCAAATATATATGTCAAATAAATCTCAGGATCTCTTTTTGACGAAGTGTCACCATAGAAGAAGCATCTGCAAAAATATGGGTCAAAAAATGAAAAAGTAATGGTTAACTAACACCTGCTAATAGCTCAGTTGCGAAATAAAAGATTTTTTTTTGGGTAAAAGGGCTACCCTGGTTAGATTTTTATATATCAATGAATAACAGGCAATCTAGCAGAATACTAGATTGACTTTTATTTCGCTTGTGTTGCGAAATAAAAGATAAAAGAGACAGAAAGACAAATATATTATACAAATTCGTAATGAACTATAACAGAAAAGGCCCGGTAGTGACTTCCGATATAGAACAGTTTGCTAGGGACATTTAAACAATGTAGCTAAAATTTGAGGCAAAGCGTTTCAATGTGAAAATAAGGCATATCATTCAGAAAATTAATAATACCTTTCCGGGAAAACTTTCGAATCTGTAGTGCAACAATTAAGAAGCAGAAATCAAAGTCAGCACCCATGAAGATGTACATACAGAAGGTAAAGTTAAGTGAAATAAATAACAAAATCAGCAAGGTATATACCAATGGATTCTTTATCAAGAATAGTAAGTGAGAGGCATCCGGGCGGGGTAAACTCAGGCTGTCCAACATCAGTATCTAAGTAAGCAACTCTCTTGTGCCTGAAATTAGACATTGAACAGTCAGAATCTTTGTCCCCTGACAGACTGTAAAAAACCAATATACCCCAATACAGAAACGGCACCAAAATGGGTAGTGTGATATATATATATATATATATATATAACAGTATACATATAGCTATATAATAATGGTAAGTAAAATAAACCTAGAAAGGAGAAGATGAAGAAGATGACGAGCGAAGGTTGACTTGCCACTGTTTCTGGGGCCGCAAATGAATGCTGTGGTTGTTGGACCCTCACCATAAGCTGCTATGGTGTCCATGGTTTCCGACCATTCTTCAGGTATGTATATGTTGTTGTTTGTTTCGCTCTCTTCAACATCCATTAATGAGGACGACATTTTTGCCCACCCCTTTTGCCAGTGTTCTTGTTTAGTTGTTTTTGTTTTCTATACTAAGTTTTGTGTAGGCCTGTAGGGCTGTAGGGATAGGGATACATGGGGTGTTAGTTGGGCTATACATACAATTAAAACACAAGTCTTTTGTGTTATGATTGTTTGTTTTGGGCTTCAGATCCATATGAAAGGTGGGCAAAAACCGGGTTTGACCCGACCCAAACCTAAACCCGAACCGGTTTCTAACTAGTTTTGGGTTAATCGTGGATGGGTTTTTTATCCGGTTTTTTTTCGGTTTTTTTGCCGAAAATTGAACCCGACCCAATCTCTACCCGGTCCGAATATCCAAACCGGGTTCAAACCGTCGGGTTTTCCAAAACCCGAACTGGTTTTGGTCAAACCAATTTTTTTTACGGGCTCAATTTCGGTTTTTTTAAACCGGTTTTTGCAAAACCAGTTTTTATGTGCACAACTTACCCAAAGAATTGATAGGGAGAAAGTGGAGAAACTAATATTGTTGGACCAATCCTACGGTATTTTATTTTATCTTTAATTTTGGAATATATTTGATATGACTAGAGAGGTACTTGCGTAATGCGGCAGTGAAGGTGGTGGCAGCGATATGGTGGCGACGGCGACTGGTGGTGGTGGTGGTGGCGGTGGCAAGTAGTGTAGGTAATTGATATAAAGGTACGGTGTAGTTATTTTAGGAGTTAAGTGATAGATGTTATAAATTAATAGGGGTATGATAAGTATATTAATTGAAAATAGTTAAAATAGTTATAAAAAAAATGTTAAGGATACAGTAGAGATATCAATTCATCTTTCGAGAAGAGATGATATGCTTTAATAGGGAATATAGATGTATGTATTTCTATTTTAAGCATGATATTTCATACCCGCTCAATAGTGGGAAATTACCCGAGTCGTTTTGACATAACAACATGCCGTTTTGCAATGTTATTTGTAATTACTATGAAAATTTTGGCTATACGTTCAATAGTAATGTATTTGTTAAAAAAAAAACTACATTACACAAAGTTAACTTTTTTGAAAAATACATGGTGGTTTTAACCCTATCTATACTTTTATACTACGATATAAAAATTCTAACATTAATGTTAAAAGTTACATTTTTGGGATATACAAGATTATCATTCTATCCTTAATGAATTAATTTACACAACGAGTCTCTTATCTTCTAAAATATCTCCATTACCATTTTACATCAATTACCTACACCACTCGATGCCGCCACCAACAGTCGCCACCACCACCACCGGTCGCCGCCATCACCACCGGTCGCCGTCACCACCAAACCGCTGTCACCTCCACATTGCGCCGGTATCCCTCTAGTTTAACATCTAATTAAGTCTCTTTTTTAATTGTGGAAACAAAAGGAGTGTAAGGGATGAAATTAACTTTGTCAAAATGCTTGCCCTTTGCAATCTGCATAGTAATATGATTTTAAAAAGAGGACTGGAAGTTTATTCTTGATTTTTTACATGGTTGATGTTTACATTCGTGGGGTTAATATGTTAATCTTTCTGTAGTTCAAACTACTCATTCAACACAAACAAAAAGCTGTCAACTTTTTTTCACCACTTTCTCATGTCATCGTGACTCAATTAGATCATTAAGATTAGGTCTATACTCTAATAAACGTTACGACATGCTTAAACGGTCAGGGGATACTCTGGTTATACAGTGTACATTTGAGTCAAAATGACTCATCCACGGATTACCTGAACATGAAAAATCTAATGCGTTTACATCCTTAGACTACAGTGAGTATACATCTAGGCGTATCAGTATAGATGCATCATACAAGTCCCATAGTGTATATATGTATGTATGCATGTACTTATGTATTGAAATGGTAAAAAAAGAGTTTTATAAGAACCGAAAGAAATACATAGGTGCCATACATTTGAATCAAACACTAGTATCATCATTGTGCAAAATTCCCAAGTCGCCCGTTTAGGCAAGATCCTAATCTATGATTCTCTGGGAGCGTTTTCCACCACTCCGCAAACGTAGATCTTTCCAAAAACACATCATTCCCGAGCTCTTCTTTCTCAACCCATTCACTCACTTCTTTCTCCAACGCAACAATTTCCCCCTTCATTTCTTCAAACGGTTTCCTCTTCATTTCCTCCACTTTTGCCCAAAAAGTAGTCTCAGAACTCGACCCTTCTTTCAACTTCTCAGCATGCTCACGCCATCTTTGAGTGTACTTATAGCGTTTTGGTCTACCCCCGTCTCTCAAGTAGGTCCCAGTGTCTTCATCTTTTGAGTGCCTATAATAATTAGCTATGTCAAGTGGCTCGACAAGTTTTCTGAACTTGGTCCCTAACTTTATCCACTCCTCACGGCTTTCAAACGCATCTGGAAGTTCATATCGTTTCAACATTTCTACAATCTCATCCCATATACCTGCTAGTTCTAGCCTCTTCACATTAGCATTAAAGTCTTCATTACCCTTTTGAATCTTGAAAGCATCATAATAACCAATTTTGCGATCGGCACAGGCTTTTTGATAGTCAGCTATCATTTCTAGTGTTTTTTCGATGTTGGGTATCTTTAAATCGATTGTACTTTGGTTTTGTAGCTTTCGCTTTTCAAATGCCTGTGCTGCTCGAAGGCATAGCCTTGCCCTCGTGCTCTGCAAATTATAACTTGTAAGTCTAACGCGTTGCATAAAAGTTGAAGGTGTAAAAATGGGCCAAACAAAATAATCTAAGTATTCCAGTTAATTATAACTTCGGCAACTTGAAACCCATTTGACCCGTTATCTTTTAGCTAAACTATATTTAAACCATCTTATAAAGCCCAAAATCAACCCGTTAAAAGCAAATGGGTCAAAATATCTGCCTTTAATAATAACTAAATAAGTATTTATTACAGTGTTATTGTACTGATACTCACCAGACCAAGGTCTTTTAAAGCTGTGTTTAGGGAGGTCGAGTCACCAGAAGCATTACCATTCGAAGACAAAGGAATCTCCATTTCATCGTCCAGGTACACAAAATCTTGCATCCCTAATAAACTTTCTTGTAATTCACTATTGTAATCCATATATAAGCTTCTACTTGTCGCATCTTGAACTTCGGCTTCATTACCAGGCTGACTACAATAAAACAGAATCTGCAGAACAGAATTCGGATTTTTCACAGAAACCATTTTCCCGTTTCCAGTACAAAAAAT
>JAOXNX010000032.1:8751346-8761606 GCA_028566075.1 Solidago caesia
TCATTATTTCTTTCCAAAACTCAACATCCCCCTGCCCATATTTACGATCTAAGCGCTTAAAAGCAACCATTTTCTTTTCTCCATCAGGGAGTGAGAGCTCTCCTTTAAAAACCTTTCCAAATCCACCACTACCGATTGGATTGTCACTAAAGTCATTTGTGGCCGATTGTATATCTTTCAGTTTAATTTTAAGGTGATTAAAATCATCGATGAAAGACATTTGGTACAAAAAATAAGGAAAAAAAAACAAACTAATAGTGATTGTAAATGGATATATATATAGGCTAAGGCAATGAAAAAAAGTAACAGGTAACAGCTAATCTACATATACATAAATATAAGTGTCATTTACTTGATAGTTTCTAGCAGTCGACTTTGAGTAGATCAATCTCGTTTCTCTCTAGCTAGCTATATTCAAGTCAGGTGGCGGATCTATCAGATGAGATCAACTCAGTCAGATCTATTAAAAAATTAACAAACTCAGATCCATTGGTTGGACCGGATCACCAGATATTTGATTTACAACATGGAGATGAATAAATGGGGTGATATACTGATATGTTTGTCGTGATGAGAAATTGAGGAGGTAAATATAAGAGGCGTGAGTAAGAAGTGGTTAAAAACTTAAAATGAATGGGGTTGAGAAAGAAGATAACCAGAAGTAGGTGACAGGCATTGTTTTATTACGTGCATAGCGGAGCTGGCGTGCTATGACTCCCGCTCATTACTCGAATCTTTGAAAACAGGAGGAAAATTAGTCAACATAAATATATTTTTGTTATTTATTTATTTTTTATAATCTTTTTTCTTTGTGAATAGTCAAAAAGTCTTTTGTTATTTCAGCGTTCGTGTTCTATTGGACAATGTATCCTGGAGGCTCCACAGAAGACCAATAAAAGAATTTTTTTATTAAAAGACCTAATGAAATCCACCGTTCGAACCTGTTGCCTGTTGGTCTTCTGTGGAGCCTCCAGGATAAAAAAATTTAATTTACTCCTAATTAAATTGACATGTGATAAATGGACCTAACGTATTTGTCAAGTATACCCATAAGTATACCCATTAGGTCTTTTAATAAAAAAATTCTTTTATGTTTTCTTACTTTTTAACTAAAAATTAATATTTTTAACTACTTATTATATTTTACCTTTCTAAATTATTTATCAAAACTATAACATAAAAATAAGAAAATGCAAATATCAGATAAAAAGTAGTAAAAGTACAAACACTAAAATAATTAATTAATCACCTAGATTGACAAAACTACTCTCACGACAACAAAGTTCGGTATATAGTTCTAGACGCGGCCTATAATTTGTTTCCCATCTAGCAGCAGACGGGCTGTGGTGAAATTTCCAATAAGGAGTGATAGTAGGCATTGGGTACTCTCCTTCTAATTCCACCATGACATAATGGGTTTCTTTATTTACAAGGGCAATTGTAAGAGTTCTGCAATGTTGAATATCTTCTGGACCACTCCAAAACGGGAAAATCGTCGTACTGCCTCTCTTGTCTAAAGAATGGACGATCACACCAAGCTTATTAGCAATCAGAACACCTGCCTCGGGCATTTTCATCCAGTGTTCTACTGGACAAGGCGAACCAAAAAAACACAGGTCATGATACAACGAATTTATATCGACAACAAAAATATTCGAGTAGATATCATATCGATTTTGTAACTCTTCTCTCATTTGCTGTCGAATGTTCTCATAAAAATTTTCTTCATCAAGTCCGAGATAAACAGCTAGTGCTCGATATCCATAATTTCCATCGCCGTCAACATTTTGTATATTTCTAACTCGTTTAACCCAGTTGTAGTAAATTCAAATACATAACCATTAGAATGCAAAAGGGACATGAGAACCTGCATTGGAGATTTGCCTACATGCTCAACCATGCGAATTTTATTGTGTGCGTTGTAAATAGTCATGGGTGTAGACACATTACTTAAATTTCGCTCATTAAGAGTTGATAGAATATCACGTGGCGGCACATTCATCCTTGTCAAATCTGCAACCGTATTAAATTCATCCTCGGAAAGTCTCTTTGCATAAGGATGACCCTCCATATACAGTATAGGTCAATGGTTATGTTCATCACATATCACCCTTAAGGTCCAACAATCATATTCATCTGAATATCTCCCTTCTAATTCGAATGGACAATTAGTTTTTTTGGTGCCAGAAGCTTTACTTGAATCCTTAACTTTATATTCGCTGCCACGTTGACATTTGAGTACAACCCTATACACGAAACCACAAGGTCTTTTATTTGATCTTTTTGTGATGACGATAACACCAAGTGAGTATGCCAATTGTTGTACCCAATCCACTAATTTTTCACGAGATCCGAACACCTACAAATGAATTTTATATGTGTTAACATTTATTAGAGAAGAGTTGATACTTATATTTTAAAAAGTTTAACAATAATAAAAATAAAATCTATTAAAGTTAAAATATAAAAATATAAAATAATAAAAGTTCTTGATAGACATTATACCTGATTAGTGACAAATTCGGATGTTCTCATAAAAAAAATCATCTCCTCCAATTGAGTCGTTTTCGCTAGAAATTGACATCTGTAAAAAAAAAAAAATAAAGTTAAGATAATAGAAATAATAATTAAGATTAATATTTAAAATTAGTATTTAAACTTATAAGAAAGGTAAAAAAATTAAGAAAAAAATAATGGGTTGCCAAAATAATATAAGTTTCTAGTGCCAAAATAATATAAACTTCGAACTCTACTTTGTTAAAAATTAATAATGAAAAAAATAAAATAAATACTTTTAACACCCAACCCTAACAGCCCCCATATATTACCCAATACATCTCCCAAAACCCAAAAAACTCAATTGGCTCTTCCCTTCCCCCAAAAAATCAATTGGTCTTTCTCCCTCCCTCACTGCCGCCGGCCTCCTTCTCCCACCTCAACAGCCGCCGGCCCTCCTCTCTCCCCAACGGTTGCCACCTCCTCCCCTCTCTTCCACCGCCCCTCTCTTTCTCTCTTTTCAGATCTAGATGTGTATGCATGCGGTTGTTGTATGCGGCGGCTGCAAGTTTTCTGGTTGTAGCTGGTGGTGATTTTGGTTGGTGGTGGCCGGAGGGAGAGAGGGGGCGGCTAGTGGTGTTTGGTTTGGCTGACCGGAGGTGGCAGCCATGGTGGTGGCATAAATATGGTTTAGATATGTTTATTTGGTTTAAGTTCTCTGATGAGGTTGTGTTGAATATTGTAGCATGTTTTGCCTTTGTAGCATATTGTAGCAGGTTTAATTCATATTGTAGCATGTTTTGCCTTTGGTGAAAAATTTTTTTTTTACATATTCGTTTGGAAACAGATAAATGGTTATTGAAACAAGAAATATTAGGATAATAAAAATATTTTAGTGGAAGACAAAAACATTAGGATAATAAAAAGTAATATTACTTTGTATTAGAAAATTATTTAAATATACATAAAAAAAATTGGGTTGACTTTTGGGTACATATAACAACACCCAACAAAAAATAGGGTTTTCTATGTTAGGCCAGAAGATTTTCTCCCACCTTTAGTGGGTTTCCTCATGTGATGTTGGAATATGAATGGGTGGTAGCACTGGTGGCACGATTATACTCCATTGGTTCATTAGTGATCCGAATTAGCCGTTAAAAAAAATCTTAAAAAAATCTTTTTCATGGAATACAAAGTGTCAATTCATATGTGAAGGAAATACCAGTTTACCATCACTATCAGTTTTTAATTTATATTTCATTTTGTATTAAATAAAATAAAAGGAATAATGATGTTTATTGTCATGTAAGTCCATATAATAACATTCATGCTATTAGATTTATTAGGGGAAATATCATATATCCCCTTACTAAACCACCTAAATATCATATATGCCCAAATTACAAGTTTCAATACATCATGTACAATGTTTTGGGTATATATGATATTTAGTGGTTAAAGAGGAGTATATATAAAATTAACTCGATTTATTATACATGTATATTATTCCTAACATCAATTATTACAGGCAAAGATTTGGACTTATGGTTTTCTTTGCTATTTGGTCAAATCCAAGCACCATCAAATTGGCCTAGTGAGCAGACGTTCTAATGTACTTATAATAGGTATCAGGTTCGAACATCTTTAAGTAAACATATTGTGTGTAATAGGGAAATAGTTCTGAAAACGTTAATGTAGATATTTAGTTGGGCCGTACACATCTGATATAGAGACTGACATTCCTCAAATAACTTGAGCTAGAAAAACCGTAATCTGTTGTAGTGTTGTTTTTCTTGCTATGTGGTCGAATCAAAAGCATTTTGGTTGGTTACTATATGAGAATATAATTTTTGCCTAGGGTATAAGATTTCTCTTTACTTTGTTTTTATCACAAATAAATATGGATTGGTGCCTTCCAAAATAAATATATATATATATAACTAAGAGAGAATAATTTAACGCATACGTGACATTAGTATTTAGTCGTCATATCAGATCTTGCTTAGTTGTCACTTCTTCCTTTATTTTTGTTTTATTTTTGTATTTATAGTAAGTATTATTATTATTACTATTAGTAATTCTCTTTCTATATATATATATATATATATATATGTTTATATTTATTTATATTTATATATAACAAAGAGATAATTATAAAGACAATATAGATATGGATGACATTTAAAATTTCCAAATATGATGCCCTTTTTTAAGATAATCTAAATTACCGATTTTAAATTCAATTTTTTTAACAGCTTTTCAAAAATCAACTTATTATTATTACTCCTTGTTATACGATGTCCTTTTTTAAGATAATCTAAATTACCGATTTTAAATTCAAATTTTTTTAACAGCTTTTTTAAAAATCAATTTATTATTATTATTATTATTATTATTATTATCATTATTATTATTACTCCTACATGTAGATTTGTTTTTGTGAATATTTTAGTCAATATATTACGAGTACAAATTCTACTACGGGAAATATATACATTGATTTTTAATTCGGCTTTATGATAATCTTTTTATCAATTATTATTTGTAATCTTCATTTCAAAATCAGACTAGAATTTGAGGTATTTTAATGTTTTTTTTCTTCTATTTTCATAAACAACTTTAGATCCAATATTCTATTTTGCATTAGTTTAACTTGAATTAGACTTTGATCATAAAGACTTAAGGAGATATATGAGTAAATCTCTCTTTCTCTCATTTTTCAACTAAGTTTTCATTTTATTAACCTCAATTATCCAATGATATAATATTTGTTCGGATGCATTATTGTTTAGTTTAAGAATACTATATGTTATTTTATCCCTTCCAGCCTATCTTAAGTAGCCGGTTTTATATGTAAATACTAATTGTGCGACTATTTTATTAATTAAAACTATCTTTCAATGTCTTCTATAATTACTATGTTATGGAATAAACTTTCATTGTAAAATATTTTGCATCATAGTCCATTGAGTTGTTTAATATATAGCTATTTTAGTCCTTTATGGTGTATTTGTACAATACTATGACCACAAAGATGTTTATATATTTTACACTATGTCTTTTATTAATTCAATGATAATTATTATTTTTCAAATGGGGTTGTTTATTAAATTATATTTAATAAATATAGATCATGAAAAAGATTCTTATGATTTATAAATATTATATTTCATTAGTCATACTTTAACATATTCGACATATAAATATGGGAGGTGATATTCGTACCATCATTTTTTTTATAGATGTACCACACTGTACAAATTATACAGCTAAATATACAAGCCATTAATGCATATTTGTGGTAGATCCATCAAAAGTAATGGTACAAATATCACCTCCCATAACATATATTCATAAATCATAATCTTATTATTTGTATCAGTCGTAATCTGACAGTTTTTTATATTATCATAAACTATGAATAATAATGTAACTATCAATTACTTTTTATTTACGTTCTCAATTAGCACGGTGCATTGTACGAGTTTAATCTAGTCACTTAATATACATGGAACAAACTAAAGAAACCATTATTATTTCTTAGAAAATAAAATAAGTTTTCACAAAGAAAATTACATGTCAGAAGACAATAAGTATTTTAGATATGTTTTTAAAAGCATACAAAGTACAGTTAATTGTATATGCTGCCTTTAGTTTGCTTTAGGTTCAACGTATCCGTGGACATGGCCGTCTCTGAGAATTTATGGATCTAGGCCGATCCAGAAAATAAGGACTCCTAAGCACAACATATTATATTATATAAACTGTTTTTTAAAAACAACGATAATTTTTTAAAATAAACATGACAAAAGTTATTGGTTGAAAAATAAATAAAAAATATTGCAAATAAAACTAAATAAAGGAAAAACAAAACTTGAAATCCAAACAAAAATATGTATAGATATAAAATCAAACGATAACATACATAACAATAAATAATTAATCCATAAAAAGTATGTAAGTGGGTTTTTTTATGTCTGCTAAATTATAATTTGGATAATTGTTATAAGTTGTAATGAGTTTAGTTGATTACATATATTATTTTTTATATACATAACATTAAAAAAATAAAAATCGGACCCCCTAACAAATCAGGCATCGACCGGTCGACCACTTTGTCCCACTATCAAAGCCGGCCATGTCCGTAGACTATGGTTACCAACTAATTTAAGGATTAGCTAATCACAATTTTAATTGCTACTAGAAGATTACCCGCACAATGCGACGGGGTGATGGCGGCGGCAACGAGACGTGAAAGGTGAGCGGCGACGGGTGGTGGTGATGGTGATGGTGGGATGAAGGTATTGTAGGTATTTTAGGGGATGAAGATATTGTAGGTATTTTAGATGATGTTATTAAAAAGATAATATTGGTATTTTAGGGAATTGAATGATAAATAAGAAAATGTTTAAATTTTTTAAAAATTAAGACACAAAACATCTTATTTATAAGGTAGTATAGTATAGATAATTAACATGCAATAAAATATTAATCGCTATATGAGACTATGGTTAATAAACTCTTACTTTAATGGTGATTAAGATTTACTCTCATCTTTATTAACTTAAGTAAATATAAATATTCTTTTATATATAATTAATTATGATTATTACTTCGCCATTCCATTTTGTTGTCCACAAAATAAAAAAGATATTTTAAGATAAAACTAATAGAGTTTTTAGCTAATAATATACCACTTTCAACTTCACGCTTTTTTTTTTCTTTCTCACAAGTTATTAACTTGACATAACTAGAGAGCAATTTTTTATAGAGTATCTCAATTCTTGTATATCTAAGATACATTTGAAATGAAAAGTTACAATAATGATAGTTATTTAATGGTATACTATATAAATGATTGAATAACAAATATCTCTTTGTGAAAATTAATAAATATTTAGAACACACGAAATTAATAATGTATAATTGTGCATAGTTAAAGTGAGAAAAAAGAAAAAAAACTAGAATAATAATTAATAATGTAATATTCTTGAATATATTGTATTGCTACAAACTTATTATCAAAAAGAACATACATGAATTTATGAGGTGTTTGATTTGATTTGAAACTCGGAATTACTATGACTAAAGTTTAAGATGAGAATAAAAGAATGAATCCTAAACCGGCCCCTTATGTTTGTCGTTTGGAGTAGCATAAAATTGATGCAAACGTACTAATTTTAAAACTAAAAACACAATTAGTTATTGAATATTTAGATAGTTTTTTATACGTACAAGTTATTTTTCAAAGTTATTTCAGATAGCTTATGTTATTAAGTGTTTATAAAAACAATAAACTACTACATTTTAATAACCAAACAAAGATTGTGAATTTAAATTATGAAACTATAAACTCGAGTTTTCATAAAACTACATGTGAAATGCTATCGATAGTCAAATGAAATAACTAGTAAATAAATGAGTAAGGATACATAGCTTAAAATCCATAAGTCTAACCGTGCATAATCTATTCAATTATAATAAGCCTAAAATCCATAAACTTAAACGTGTCAAATCAATTCAACTATTAACATATAAATTCCACTTTTTATTTTTCTTCATATTTAACCATCAATCATTCAATCTTGTTATATTGATCTCATTATTTGGCGTATATAAATCTTATTTTTATGTATCATTTTAGAAAAAAAATTTATTTAAACATAGTCAAATGATATATATATATGGAGAAATGATCCGTAACACAGATTTGTTAAAAAAAAATGAAGTTTATTAAATATACAAATTGAATCCCCGGTATATAAAAGAGACAACACATAAGGTTGATTAATGTTGCAATACGAATGATATCCTATGTATCTATATATATAAGCTGCCAGGGGAAAAAAAATGTAACATTTATTAAAATTAAAATTCAAAGATAATACAGTAGTAGTGTAGCATAAATCAAAGTTGCTCCAACTCGTTTGACATTTAAAAAACAACTAAAAAATTGTTGTTGAGAGGAGGGGTTCGGGGTGTGGCTGATTTTAAAATTAAATAACCTCTCTCTCTCTCGCTCACACACAGAGCAACTCTTGTTCTTCTTCTTCTGCTGCTGCTGATATCAGGAGGAGGAGGACGAAGAGGTCTCTTTCAATTCATCACTCCGGCCATTATTAATCTATCTCTCTCCCTCTCTCTCTCTCTATATATATCTATACATACGATACATACATACATACATACATACATACATACATACATATACAGATAGATATAGAAATGGGAGTGTGTGTATCAAAACAACAAGGATGCATGCGTGTACGAAACAAGAAACATAATAATAATAATAATAATAATAATAATAATAATAATAATAATAATAATAATAATAATAATAATAATGTAGTAATAAAATCATCAAGAAGAAGAAGAAAAAGAAGATTAGTAGGAGGTGGAAGGCGGAATAAAACAAATCCTTATTCTTCATCTCGTAAAGTCGATCCTGATAATCATCCCCCTTCTTCTTTTTCTAATCCTACATTTCAAGGTCATTTTTCTTTATTATTTATTTCTTTCTTTGGATCAAAAGCATATAAATAATTATGCTCTAGAAAGTCATTACATAGGAATAGAAGGCAAGCGAGCAACAAGCTGCGCCGCTAATCCTTTTTGTATAGCAAAACTAAGACGTTTAAAAACTACATTCATATATCGTGGCGTCATAACATTACTGTGCATGACCCGTTGGATCCTTCCAAGTAGCTCAACGGCCCCAGGTGCTAGAAACCCAAAGGTATCAAATGCGTGTAACATTACTATATGGATATACAAATACGTGTAATCCATTTTTTAAGCAACAAAAGAAAGAAACAGACAACATGTAAAAAGAAAGAAAGCAGCACGCAGAGAAAACAAGAGAAAAAAATAGGAAGAAAGTTAGCAGCGCAGGGAAGAATATATGATTATCATCATACTCAAATTTATCAAATCTAAGCAAGAAACACACAAGGATTTGTAAAAAATTACTCAATAAAAAATAATATCTACAATATTATATGTAACATCCCGATCTCTTTTATTCCATGTCGTTAGTTTGACCGTTAGTCAACATGTGCCTTCTGTTAGTGGATATAATATTTATGTTGATAATTAATGTGTATTATGTGGTTAATTATGTTGTAATTAAGTAGATTAAAGTGGATCATTTATGTAGAAAACCCGTGTTGTGTTCCCGTTAGTGTAGTTAACCGTTACGTGGAGTTAATATGTCATTGTGGTAATTAAGTGAGGGCATTTTGGTCATTAAACAAGTGAGTCCAGCAGATTAGGAGACCATTAGGGTCTCATTTTGTGTCATAATCAGTTCTAGAGGAAAACAATAGCCTCCTTTTGAAGAACCCTAGTCCCAATTGTGATTCCTAATCGATTTAGTGTTGAATTCGTGAGGGTTATTGCAAGGTTTTGACCCTCTTAATCGTCCCTACAGGTAATGAGTCAATCCCTGATGTTATTGAGTGTATATTTTTGTTATATTTCTGGTTTATTTCTGGTCTTATCCAAAGAATTGATTTGGTTATCGTTGTAAATCGAAAATAACGTTTTTGGGTGATCTCAATGCTCCAATCTTGTGTGTAATTGATTTATGGAACAATTGATGGTTCCATATCATCAATTTCTCTTGTTTTGATGTCCATTTCATTCCTGGAGGTCGTGGTTATTGTTTATGGTCGTTTGGAGGTCAAATTGCTTGAAAACAAGGGTTCGGTAGGGCTGAAATTTCATCTGTTTTGCAAAAATCATAACTCGTTCATCATAAAT
>JAOXNX010000032.1:8831425-8844006 GCA_028566075.1 Solidago caesia
TCACCAGCTATTTTTATAGCTGACACTTGATTTTCATGCTTTTCAGGTCCTGGCAATTAGGCCACTTTTATCATATCGCAGTTGTCTAACTTCTGAAGTCTCGCGGAGTCTTCAGCTTTTTGGGTCTTCGTGTTGCGGTTAAATTATAATTACCGAATTGTAATTTCATGGCAACATCTTTTGTGTACGCCCTGCGTGGCAAATCATACTTTTGAGTTGTATTTGAACTTAACTTGTGGGTTGAATACCCTGTACTTTGTAACATCATCTTGTATTTTATGGCAACTGTGTTATGATCTATTATACTTGTGTTGTGTACTATACATTAACTGTACGCCCCGTGTATTCCGCCTTGGCGGGGTGTTACAGTTTGGCACTTAGCCCATATCTTTTTACTTTGATTTTGGATGAGTTATCGAGCGGCCTCCAACAGATTGAGGTAATAGTGGGGAGCTCTAGATAACAATGGCTTGTGTGAAAGAAGACCGAATACCTGTGATGTGACTTCTACAAAGACGAGATTGGGTAGAACGGGTGTGAGAATATCCCCATCGGGGAACAGATTTTGCACCCAAAGGAGTTTTTTAGATACATGGGATCGGTGCTCCATAAATTAAGGATGATAGATGAACACGTGGCTCATTAGATGCAAGTTGGATGGATGAAGTGGAGAGCGGCTACATGAGTCATGTGCGATAAGAGGATCCCTCTAAAGCTGAAAGGTAAGTTCTACATAGTGGCTATCAGACCGACTATGCTATATGGGTTGGAATGTTGGCCGATGACGAAAGCCCAGGCATTTTGGATAGAGGTGGTTGAGATGAGGATGCTAAAGTGGACATACAGGAAGACCTTGTTAGACGGGATCCCCGACAGGAGTTTTTAGAGCTGAATTCTGGGAACCATCATTAACAAGCTTATAAAGGACATTTGAGATGGGTTGGCCATGTCAAGATGAGAGACCAGGCAGCGCCTCTTAAGAGAACGAAGTCGATCCAGGTTGACGACGTGAGGAGAAGGGTAGGCCTAAACTGGGGTGGGAGGATAAACTAGCGAATGATCTAAAGGAGTTTAGCCTGTCAGAGGACATGACCTATGATAAGAATACTTGGAGAACTAGGATTAGGGTAGATGAATATGATAGGGTACCTTTTTCGGGGCACTTTCGGTAGGTTTGCGAGTGAGACTTAAATTACCACTAGATAGGCTTCGAGGAGCTAATTATACTTTATAGGAAAGGCGATTAGGATTTATGGGATAGTTTCTTTCTGGTAGATGTGTAGTTTCCTGGTAGCCGGCCTAGGTTAACTTACAACATAGGCAGACTAGCAACCCTTATCCTATATAGGCTTACCGGACCTTATGTTTAGTATATTCATATTTGCCTGTATGTTTTATGTTATGTGTTTTATTTTTTATGTTTATGTTTTAATATGTTTTTATGTTCTGTTACCTTCCCCATGTCTTGTTTCTGTCGGGATTGGATATAGACATATAGTTATTGTTGTTGATTATTTTGAAAAAAGGGACAATAAAGAAGATTCGAGAAATTGGAAACGGAAAGTAGATTAGGTTTAATGAGACCATGAGAAAAAGTCAAAAACTTTAAAATGTAATTAACTCTTGAAAGATGGTATGTCTCGAACCCTTGACTTTCAGAATGACTAAGGGAGGCTCTAACAGTTCATTGAGTCATTTTGTTAAGTTGTTGAGTAGAACATACCTAAAATGACCAACTACTTGCACTGCTATATAACAAATACAATTCGGAGTTTTATGCTTCATCGGCGAACTCGACTACGTGCCCAGGAAACCTCTGGCACTGAGGCAAGTCCGCCCCTGAATTTTTTTCATCGATATGCATCTCCTTTTTCTCCTACGTTTTTATATGTAAGAAAAAAATCTGCCTACTACCATGGTGCTTTTGCCGTCTCTCTTGAAATGTAATTTTTTTTTTTAAAAGGTGTGAATTACTCACAAATACCGGGAGAAATGTAACGGAGTTTAACACATTTTGCATCTCTGAAGGACACATTATCATAGAATGCACTCATTTACGCATATCACTTATTTAGTCCTATGGATAGTGAAATAAATTCGAGTCCATGAAATAACTCTTTTAAGTTGTACATTCCTAATCCGAATATGTAAAACTTACAAGCTACCAATCTCATAACACAATGTCTTGGAATTTAAATTATGATTTGGAGAATAAGTCAAAATTGAATTTCGAGAATTTCAAGAGCGCACATACAAAATTAGAGCTAATATCGTCAACAAGCTCATAAAAATTCCACCTAGAAGAGCCGTGTCAAGAAGACCCCATTCCCGATCATGCACGTTGCTGGCAAGTTTCTGATTATCATTGTTTTCCATTTCCATCACAGCTGGTGAAGGTTTCCTCCTCAATAATAAACTTGCATAATCTCTGGCATTTTGGTTATTTGGGGATTCTGGGTATGAATCATTTGGAGTTATATTGCATCCGTTGGATTCACAAGCCTGAGATTCACAAGCACACGGTTCTGGTTTTTCTGATAAACATGCACATGCATCTTCTTGACTGGAGCAAGGTGAGCATCTTTCTTGGATACTTGTGTCCTTTTCGTCTGTTTGACTTTTGACACCATTACTTTGACCAAGAATCTCAATGACATCCCCAAAAACAGACCACCGTCCAACTGAAGTAATCTTTACGATTGCTGAAGACCCGAGTAAACTTTCTGGGCCAACAACCAGAACCTGCACATAGCCCTTTGTATGTCCAACCTAGAAAATTTTATAACACCATGTAAGATCAATAAATGGAAGTATGGAACACACAGATCAATAAAGGGTTTTTGTGGAGTACATTATCTAGCAAAAAACGCAGTGAAGGCAAAATGGGTGGGGATGGGTAAAGGATCAACATATGTGCGACTCATAATAGAAACAAAACTGTGTTAAAATGGGTTACGTTGACACGAAACACTTCTTGCCAACATCTTAAAATTTTGTTAAAGTAAAATTAGTATGTGATATATGATTATGAAGATTTATTATTTTGATAAAGACCTATTTCCCATACAATCTGTAATCCCTTTTCTTTTAAGCTAACCTATTTTTTATTTTACCTATTTTTACCTGTTCAAGATAAACACATAATCTGAATCAACCAATTCATATGTGAATGCATCAAAATTACCTCCACTACTTGTATGGGAAGGTAGGATTAAATAAAGAGTTACCAGGTGAACTTCATCGGTTGCAATATCCGTAATCCAAATCCTCTCAATGTTCCCTTCCATACCATTATAAGGCGTAAATGATTCAAAAACTGAAGTCAACTCACGACTCCGTTTCTTCACTACATTACTTGCAACTTTCTTCATCCTGGCAGCTGGGGTTCCTTCACTCACAAACAGCATAACGATACTGATTAAGAAGGAAATCCATGTGACAACTAATCACCAATAGATGCTCAAATGCGAGCCAGGCAATGAAATACTTTGATCAATATTGATGGAAAAAATAGATGATACAAGAAAATCAAATCCGCCAATGAGAGAGGTATACATGAGTGGTGTATCAAGAAAGCAGGTTTCATGAATCATGACACTGCAAAATCTAAAGATATTCGATTTGCTTTTGTCAAATTATCATGGACTTCCTCATATGCTAATAAAGTAATGATGTCCCTTAACCAGTAACCCTTAATAAAAAACGATCATCCCCTCAAAGTTTTATTTACAATAAAACAGCTCCCGGGCTTTCCAAAATTACAAACAGCCCCGGTGATACATATTTGAGGGACAGATTAAATTTATCAAAGGCCCGCTGAAAATTGTATGTTATTAAAGCGAGCAAATCTGAACTTCACAAATATTAATTTTCCAACTTTCAACTTTTTGAGTGCATAAGAGAAGAAAATAACCTGGTCGTGGATAGAATTGTGAAATATGAACTTGAGAAAACTTGTAATCCTTGATTAGATTAACCGTCTCAGCAAAATGTTCATCCGTTTCACCTGCATACCCACAACCAAAATTTCACATTCACTTAATTTGCTAAGAAGAAACTATTTATTGGTGTTACTGAAAATAAGACCTTAACTAAAAACGCATTTATAAAAACAGAAGAATATATGAGTACAATAACATTGCTATTATAATCACCTAAAATACTAGTCACATTTTCTAAGGAAAGATTATCTTTTGTACAAAACCAACTCAAAGTGGGTTCCACGTTTAACAGGATTCAGGTTTCTCTAGTTCACCTTGGATTCATATAAAGTGACCCATACTTTTCTCAACTGACAATATTTTGCATATTTAACTGGTAAGTTGGTGCAATATACGAGAAGGAATATAAAACAAAACAAAACAAAACAAAAAGAATATATATGCTTACCAGGAAATCCACAAATGATATCAGTTGCTATCTGCATCCCAGGAACCAGTTCAGTCAATGTATCTACTACCTTTCTGAACTCGCTTACTGTATATTCTCGATTCATTGCCTGTCATCCGGAAGTGAGTAATAAAGTGCCCATGTATTTGCAGCTCGTGATGTAACCCAATTGAAGTCAACACTCATAACGTATTTACTAGAGGTGGCACATTTTATAGGTTCCAGGTAATTTTCCGGGTCAAATTGAGTAACTTTTTTATACATGTTGGATTAACACAAAATACAGTCCCTTATTTTTGAACTTTCTACGAATAGTTGATGTGTCAAATATGTTAGTAAAAATCATCCGATTTCAATAATAATCTAACTGGCAAAAAATGATTTTCAAAGTTTTATGCATTAAAAATACATTTTGGGCAACTTTCGACCTGTTAAACCCATTTTACTGATTTTCTTTTACGCTAATTTCTTAGGGACAAAACAATAAACCAAACCTACTTATGCATAAGTAAATAGGCCAAAATTCACACCTCTAATCTTTATTATGCAATGTCTACTGATATCGTGATCATGACTTACAGATAAGATGGCATCACTCCCAGATTGAACAGGTACATGGAGAAATGAATACACACAAGGGTGGCGCAATATAACAGCTATCTCCTTCAAGTGCTCGAGAATATAAGGAGGATTAGTCATCCCAATGCGAAGCATTGTGCTTCCATTTGATGGGAGTGCTGCAACAATTGCGTTTAGTAATATTGGAAGATTTACTCCAATATCACGACCTGGAAATCCACATAAGCCAGAAGAAAACTACATTTATTGAATCTATAAGTAATCTTAAAAAATGCACTACTGATAAACAGGTGGGTTAAACCAAGGACATTGGTTTTTAAGAACTATATATGAAGATAATTGAAGATTTAACATTGGTCTTTACACATCATATACAAAAAATCGATTATTATTGAGCACAACTTTCTCCCACTCATCCTGCGGTACGGGTCAAACCAATAAGGTTTGAAACAACTGTAGTCCAAATACTTCGGCAGATATGGCCACAAAACTACATCTTTTTCGATAGCAATCTAACTTTTAATATAATAAGATTTAGGCTGTTTTATGCATTTAAAAGAAGCTTTTAAGCCACTATCGACCCGTTCAAACCTAATCAATTTCAATTTCTGCTAATTCAATTGATTTTACATGTTTGACCCGTTAGAGATAAATATAACCTAAATCAAACCCTTCATAAGTAATGCATCAAAATTTCCATTTCTAATGACAACTAGGGATGAAGTGATGTATAACCCATTAACATTTTAACAAACTTCTTTGATAATAGTCATGTGGTAACCTTTGAAGGTTTACAATAGAGAAGTAATGAAATTTCGAGTAGACGAAATCCCTTTACCCAAAAAATTTCGAGTAGACAGTAGGAGGGGGAATAGGTTAATAAAGCAGGAAGGTCAAAATGTGAACGGTCTCAAGATTAAAAAAGAAAAACATAACCAGAAAGAAAAGATATGGAGAAGCAAGTAAGAGACCAGCTAGGCAGCTATACTTTAGTGGTTCCTTCAAGAAAAAAAAGAAAAGCACAACGGGTATGCATTAAAAAGATACACATTTTATTATTTTTTAGTCTTCAGGGTTTACTACTTTATTTTCTAGTGCCCTTTTTCAATATGTAAGTTTCTGTCACCAACTAAAGTGAAGCATGACTTGCAGGGTAAATATAAAGATAAGAGCAGAATAATCACATATAAAAACGAGTAGAACTAAGTGAAGTATTGTTATTATGACAAGCAACATTTGTATACGTGAGCAATGACATTCAATAAAAAAGCATCTATAGACAACTAAATGATAACATTGAAGTCAATTAATCACTAACATCTGTTAATAACTAATGATAGAATAGTATTAACATGAGGGGCATTAACATTGGCATCAACTAATATTGGTTAAATAACCATTGATTATATTAAAAGCATACTAACCAAAAAATTGGATTAACTTCAAGCCCATCAATACAATCATCATATTAAAAAAGAAAAAATATACAGAAAGTAATGAAAGTTGGCAAAGCACGTGTGTGAGGGGATGAGACATACATAAGGTACAGCGAACACCGAATCTGACTCTTCAATATTCTTTTCTTTATTTGTGTGTCATGTTAGTTTAAAATGTATGCTGATTTCTACCGTATATTTAAGTACTCTTAATGTATGAAAGTGAAGGATGCAGCCTTCAACTCACTACCCTGGTGCTCTTTCCAGCCTCGAATTGTAGATAAAGGGTAGTCATAGAGATGGTAAAATAGACTGGTTGGGAGTAATGAGTGACAGACTGACAGGTCATTTTTTAGTTAAGGTCACAATGGGCCAGGTTGGGTTGACACTTGACCCACAGACAATTCTCCATGGCATTTTTAATACTTTTCCTCTAACTAACTGATGTGTTAGTTATGGTTACAGATCAATATTGGGTTGACCACTAACTGTTGTGTTAGTTATGATTGACAGGTCATTTTTTCCGAAAGGAATGATTATAGGCTTTTAAAAAAGACTTTCAACAACTTTAACTCATTAGACCAGTTCTCCTTTGCTTTTACGTATATCAATTAAAAACAGCCCATATCGACCCATCCATAATTACATGGGTCCAAATTGCCACATTTATTGAAGGGCATTAAATCAATTATGAAAGGAAACCCAGTGTTCCATATTAGTGGCTTCAAACTTTAAAGTAACTAATCTTACCAGGGTGACCTTTTACCCAAAAAACTTTAAAGTAACCAAATTGCACAACTTTAACACTTTCTATTAAGAGACTTCAAATAAAGAATACAAATCAGTACCATAAGCCCCGGTGTCTTCACTGCTCAACCAAATCTCTTTGACCCCATCATCCACCACACTTTTGACACGCCCGACCTGCAGTATTAAAATTTTTCAAAACTTATTCAAGTTTCGGGGGTGTATGCTTTGTAGATATAATTATCACTTTCCTTTTCATAGTTGGATAAACAGATCCTGTTTCTGATTATCTATTTTTCAATGGTCATTTAATCAACTCTAAAAAACTATGTTCATACCAGCTGCAAAAAAACTGATGAGTAAAATTGAATTACATATTTACCCCTTCTTTTAACCTAATTTGAGACACATTAACTACCCAATTCATAACACATCTCATATTTTTATTCAGAAAATGTCCGTTTTGATTTATCTATTAATTCACTAGTTAATCAAAACTTCCAGCTCACCTTATAAAATTGATTATCTAATTCAAATTAGATGACATTATATAATCACTTTTAAAATGCACGTCCAAACACCCCCTAAGTAATTGAGGTATAGAAGTATAAAACAAAGAAATACTTACAAGGCTGTCGACTGTATAGCTTCCTAGATGACCTCGAGCATGCTTAGTCTTGCAATAAGTGCAAGCCCCCAAACAACCAACATTTATCGGAAGGATTTCCACAAATTTGTTTTTCCTTACCTGTTGAAATTACAAAGATTGATCCAGTTTTAAAAAACTAATAAATTTACATAGTATACAATCACCAGAGGTGGAAATTTGATCCCTTATGTGTAATTTGTAAACAAGCCAATTTGGGTTATCCTTCAAATTAGATAAATAAAATAGTAAAAGGGAAATGAATCAAACATCTGGAATAGGCCAAGCAGGTTCAAAAGTTACCAAACCATATTCAAAACGCATAAAAGATACTAAATAATTTTTCTTCGAGAAATAGACATAGTTGTCAACTCGTGACTCGTGATATGACTCGTTTTCCTAATTTTTGACTCGTGACTCGACTCGTAAGAGTCACAATATTAATTAATATATTTATAAAATTATATACTATACATATATAAACATTATACTGATTTTTTTATTGTTATGTTGGTTCAAAAACAAAGTTATATATAAGAAAAGGCATAGTTAAAAAAACTTATTTGTATTTATATATACACAAATATATAATACAGAGTTTATGCTATAGTTTTTGTTTATTTTATGCCTCGTAAATCTATATTCACATACTTTTTAAACAACTATTACCATTTAATTATAACAATTTTCATGTTCAAAACTACGATTCAAACATGACAAAAAAACACATCACTTTAATAAAAATAGTTAAATGCTAAAAGTCAAATTATGAACGGAAAAAAAATGCAATATTAAATACTCACAACTTCCCATGTTAAAATCACTATTTCTTTTCCCTCCCCCAAGTAAAGGTACAACACCACTTTCCCAATTGTCTTCAAGAAAAAAATTCAGCTCTATCTCTCTCCATTTTAAAGAAGGAAAGTTCTTTTTTCTTTAGAAACATAAAAATCATGCAGATGATGAAAGCAACGACAGTTAAGGGAATGATCTGGCTACCTATGATGACAAAGAAGTGTGGATGAGTCACCGTATTGGTGATTATTTCCGACTTGGAACGAGTCGGCCACTAAAACACGAGTCAAATCCGAGTCAAATGTACTTGCGAGTCTCTGACCAAGTCGACACTTTTTAGGGGTAAAATGACTCGACTCGTACAAGTCCACTCGTGAATTGTACGAATCTAACAACTATGGAAATAGATGAATTGAATTAATAGAGTTTTTATAATCATATGAAAGGTTAATTACTTATAAAACTCAAGAACACAATAGGAAAAAAAAAAGGGTATGAACAGGTCGACCTACTAGACCCATTGTGACCATTGATAAAATCATCCTTCACAGTTCTAGTGATTGCTAAAATCTCAATTTGCTCATTCTGGATGCTGAATCGTGCAAAAGCGGGAGATAAAAGAGAGAGAATAAAAAAGAATACCTTGGGAAGATCGAGTGCTGGAAGAGTTTTGCGGGTCAATAGCCGGACCTCATGACCTTTAAGGGTCTCCTCAACAACCTCTACAACCCGATCAATTTGCTGAACTCCAACTACACTGACACCTTCTAGCTCTTTCAGGTCTCGACTTCCTTGAGGCACACATCCTGCCACAACAAGTGGCTTTTTTGCAGTTTTACATTTTGAAATCAATGTGTCCATAGCTGACTGGCTTGGGGACTTCACTGTACAACTGCAATAAGAGCAAGATCACACCCATAATATGTTTACATATCATTTTCAAGTGATACTGAACTATATATTTCGAAACTTTCAACATGTGAATATTTATTTTTTATCAAGTGACTAGTATAATAGCATAAATATACGTGCATCTCTGTTTTTTGGTTTTCTATTCTCATTCATAATTCAGTTGCTATAAGTATTATGTGCTATTTTCCCTCAAGTCTTATTTCTTTTTAGTGATGGAAAGAATTCAATGAAACTGCCAGTGCCATGTTTGGAATCGACACATGCAAACACCAAGTGGGTTCTTCACGCATTGCAGTACAGCAGTTGCGCAAGTGGGGAAACTAAGGCAACGTAATAAGTAGCTAAGGAGACTTCACAAGCTTGCACCTCTCCATCAAATTTGACCACACCAAAAAACAAATCAAGCAAAAATATCCCCTCTCAAATCAAAAGTTAAAGGGTAACTAAAAGCATAATGCAACCAGTGAACATGCTTTTATATCCAGGTTAAATGTTTACAATCATCTCTTTCCATCATAGAATTTTCAATGTTCTACAAAATAACTTGACACTGAAGTGAAAATGGTGAACCCGGCGATTAAGTAAACACAGCCAAACAGGTAGGGCCATAGAAATGTGCTTCGGCTTGGAGCAAACCAAACTGAATCCATATTGAAATTTGAAACCATATATACACATAGTGAAACTGAAATCTGAAGCAACTGTATGGACTTGGTTTCAATTTAGGACTAGCTCAGTTCCAACCAAGACCATCATCAACTAAATACATATTAAAGTATGTTTGTTTCAAATCCAATAATTGGAAACTAGTTAGTGCTCTCTGTTTTTCTTTTCTACTTTCAGTTTTTTTCCTTCAATGCCAACATAGTCAGTTCAGATTTGTTTGTAGCAAGAAAATAATACAAATATTTACTGGCTCTCTTTGTTTTTTTCCTTATTTTAATTTATCACCCAACGAAAAAAAAGATGCATAAATTCATCTCATCAGCAGAAGTTGATAGTCAATTCACATTCCAATATTCTTTTATAAAGTTTCATTTACCTTAAAAGAAGGAAGATAACTAAAATAAATAAGTAGAAAGAAAACTCACGTATTTATGAGCCAAAGATCGGCTCCTTCTGGACTGTCACTAATAGCATAACCAAAAGCAGAAAGCTGTCCAGCCATATACTCACTGTCACTCTAAAACCAGAAACAAACAGCTCAATATATTAGATAGCTCAACTAGCCTTCATTATGCAGACTTGAGTTTGATTACAGAACATAAACTAAATGCATCGCCAAAAAAGCCTCGTAATATAAGCTAGATAGGCTATGTTGTTTTTATCAATGTTTTGTGCTCAAACTCGACAAAAGGTTAGCAGCTAAGCTCAATAATCTTCACATATTAAGTGCTAAGCCAAAAAGTGTTGTGGGTTCTAATCACTTGGTCTAAAAATAAAATAAAGAATTAAAGCTATGTATTCTCTGTTTTGTCCCAATGTAGGTAACCAACTCCAAAAGATATCAATGTAGTCACTAAACTTTCACAAAAAAAAAAAGTAGGGATAAAGGCCTAATATACTAATGTACGTTTTACTTTGTACACAGTTGCACCACGAACTTTTTTATTGTCCTAGTCGCCCAACGTACTTTCAAATTTGATTCACATAGGTATATCGTACTTTTTTTTATTACCATCAAACTTTCAAAATTGTTCAGATATGGTCAGCAAACTTTCAAATTTTGTTCATATATGGCTATTAGAAAAATTCAAAGTTTGATGACCATATGTGAAAATTTTTTGAAAGTTCACGACCATGTTTACGGAAAGTTTAATGGTAACTATAAATGCTCATTGAGCAGCTAGGTCAATAAAAAGTTCATGATGCAATTGTGTACAAAAAGGAAGATACGTTGGCATTTCAAGCCTTTATCCCAAAAAAGTATTGCTAAGTTGATATTAGTACAAGAAGTTTAATGACTAGAACTACATTGGTATTTTTTGGGATTATATCGGATTATCGGGGTAATACGTTGCTATTCTATAGCTTAAACCCTAATATAATATATATATATATATATATATATATATATATATATATAGTTACATTATCTAAAAAGGAAAGAAAACCTGATTATGTGAACACCCAAATGTCTTGAGAAAAATGGTCTGTTAAGAAATAAATAAATAATAATAATAAATAATGAGTGAGAGAATTGAATAAAATAGAAAATAATATTTATAGAAAGAATATTTAAGAAAGAAACCTGGGTGCCAGGGACTTGAGAAGATGATGATGGTGGTGGTGGTGGTTTGCTTCTTTTATTTAAAGTTGGTTTGATTCCAACAGCTACTGCTCCTGCGGCGGTGGTAATTGGTAGCCGGAAACCAGGTGGAGACGGCCCACTTCCGACCAACAAATCCTCTATGTCTTCCATCCTCCTTCCCTCTCTCTCTCTCTCTCTCTGTCGCTGAGTGTGTGTGTGTGTGTGTGTGTGTGTGTGTGTGTGTTTTTTTAAGGGGAACTATTGTGTCTTGTGTGCTAATGTTTTTTACTGCTTGCTTTTTGATGCTCGATCGGTTAGTTCATTCTTGTTTTTACTTTTTAGCCAAGGGAGTTGGGCTCAGTCATGATGGGGTTGGGTCAAAGCCCATATGTGTAGTGAAAATGGTTTGCAAAAGGATTGGATGCAATGTTTTTAAAACCGGACCAGACATCGAACCGGTTTAACGGGCGGTTCAAGGTCCGAAAACGGGCGGTTCAAGGTCCAACCGGTCGGATCAGACCGGAAAAACCGGGCCTCATTATTTTTGGAAATAAAATTACAATTTACACAAATAGATATGTTGGCATAAAAAAGCGTTTGAAATTGGTGGCAAGAATGCCTCCTTTGAAATCGCTAGTCACGTGTTTGAATTCTAGCAACTCAACCTATTTATTTATTGTATCTATCTATACTTTTATACTACATATTAAAGCATAACACTACAAGACAAAATTTCTCAAATAATGAATTCCCCTTACCCACAAAACCCACACAACACACACCCAACACACCAAAACACATACACGGCCCCTTCTCTCCTCTCCCT
>JAOXNX010000032.1:8868117-8889625 GCA_028566075.1 Solidago caesia
TTTGGTTCGACTGAATCCAGACTTTCAAATGCAGTTTGTTTAAAAATGAACAACGAATGTTACATTAAGTTTCTTGATTGGCATTTTTCTAGACAAAATAAAAAGTCGTCAAAAATTCTAGGACTAAACCGTTAAGGTGCTAAACTAGACATTGATCTAAGAAATTAACGTGTCAAGATGGAAATTTCAAGAATGTAAAAATGACATTTTACATAACGGACCTGGAGACTAAATTAGACAGGTGTCACATCCTTCCCTAGTTGAAAGGATTTCGTCTGCGAAATCAACTTTGTCTAGGAGTAATTAGATGCAGATACTTAGTATTCATAAAATCTTTACGTTCCCAAGTGATGGCAGGTCCGTGTTTCAAGTTCCAACGTACTTTAACAAGACGGATTTTACTTCGTCGGAGTTGTTTAGTTCCTTGATCAAGGATCTTGATCGGTTCTTCGACAGTATGCAACTTCTTGTCGACACGTCCCCAGAAGGAACTATTGTTGTCTCATCAATCCAACACTTTTTAAGGTTCGAGACATGAAAAACGTCGCGGATGTTACTAATTATAAAGGTGAATACATTAAGTATTTCTTTTCTTATTATTATTTCTAAATAGAAACAAAAGGTACATTTTCCATCCCAGCGTCTTTCTTAGCTACTACCTATCCATGAAGCCAATTTTCCATTTGCCACTGCCACTTTCCCAACACTAACAAAACAGTGCCTTTGCAACTCCCTAACATTGTCTCATATTGTTAATAACACAACCCCTCATGTTATCTCTTCGCCAGTAATGACTTTACTAACTCATCCACGCCGTCTTTCTGTGTGTTGGACCTAAATCACATGAATTGGATTTAATGTATTTGTATATCATAATTCATATGGTCTCTGATTTATATCAAAGAGCAATACTTTGTTTTCGGTTAGCCTATACCAAAAATGTTATGCTTGAATTTATTTTATTTTTTAATAAACATTTTAACATCATAATTCAACTCAAATCATTTTAAAACTCATTTGAATACTTAACTTGAAGATATGCATACTCGGACACTTCGTGCATCAAACAAAAACACCCAACCAACCAAACGACAATTCTTAAACCAAGACATACTTAAAATCTGAATTAGAGTTAGAGGCAACATTCATTGGAAAGAGGACCATTTCCCTTTTCTGTGGATATTTTATTCGTTGAAAATGAACTTACGGTTTGAAAGTTATGACTATTTAAAAATGACCGCACGTTCGAAAGCATGAATCAGAAAAGCAAGGTTGGTACACATGGTCAATCGTGCGTACAAACGTACAGGCTCTCCACATAACTCAGCAATTGCAATTTTTTAACATTACGCTCACTGTTTCCCTAAGCCAAAAACATCACATTTACAAGTTACAACCAAAACCTAAAGATTTCTATATTAAAACATAAACACATTTAAATCTTAATAAAACAATAATAGTTCTATATTAAAATTCATAAAATAACAACCCCATTATTATCCCTTCTCTATCTGCATTCTTCATTGCGTACTTAATGTTCAATAGTTTTAATCCCTTCATACTTTCTTTTCACTTTTGGACCTATTTATATACCAATGAACCACAATTAATGTGATTAAGTACCAAAAGTCCTTATAATTAACATAAAAGAACCGTAAAAAGATTGAATAACTCATTAAAAAAAAAGCTCATCAAGTTGTTTATTTGCCAGATTTTGTATATGCGCAAATATCCTACTACTTTTTTTTATATATATATATATTTCTATTTTAATAAAAAAAATTATATTGAACATGAATTATTTTTTTTGGATCCATTGGACACGCCTAGTACTAGATTTATCATCCAAATAGTAGCTGTTGTCGAAGAGAATACAAAAAAAACTGGGGCAGAAAATGAAATTAGATATACATACTATAATAACATAACTATGGATAAATCATATATGCAGTTAATTGTAATCATCATCAATCTGTTTTAGGCAAAAAGGAAACAAATTTATTTTCATTTTAACTTTTACTATTTATCAAGTACAACAATATTACACAACCTTAAATATTGCACCTTTCACGCACCGAAAATTACAATTAAAAAACTTCAATTGGAAACTATCTATAATATATTATAAATCTATAATATATCATAAAAGGGAACCCCTTCCCTATTTTCTTAAAAGATGAATTAAAGTTCCTAAAATACCCCTCTCTTTAATAACGTAATTCTACATTCTTTTACTGCTTTACCAAAAATATACTTAATAAAATAATTTACAATATCTATCCCTCAACCTCTAAAATAATTACACTACCAATTTTTATATCAATTACTTTACATCAATAATCTTCTGCCTTCCACGTCGCGGATAAACTTTAGAAGGTAGAATGAAAAATTTTTTCTTTTAACAAATTTAGTATTTTATGAAATTACCCCTCCAGTTCTAATTCATTTCCCCTGTAACTATAACTGTATATATATCCGAGTTATTTCCCAATAATCTGTAAAACAAACAGAGAAAGGGGGAATGGCGAAATCAACAAAAATCCACCCAAGCGAGGATCATCCATCAGCAGGAGGAGCAGAAAATGACGATCCAAGTTCATATTCCTTAGAGAAATTCAAACTGTATGAAACAAGGGCTAGGTATTACCTCATTGGCAGTGATCGTAATAAGCGATATTTTCGTGTATTGAAAATAGATAGAATGGAAGCATCTGAATTGAATATAAGCCAAGACCCAGTTGTATATCCACCTCAGGAAGTCAAATCTCTCCTTCAAAGGATCGCCGAAGGAAACCGCGCTACCGGCGGTTGTTCTTTTGTCAATAAGGTTTACGGCATCGCTGGTTCGTACTCTTTTCTATCCTTCTTTTTTCTAATTCTTTTGTTTTAATGCCACTAGACACGATCCCTTTTCGTTTTTATCTTGCTTCCTTAGGGGTTTTTTTTTTTTTTAAATAATAATGGGCAAATTATAAAAGTAAGTAAGTAACACCCAATGCCATCTTCCGCGGGTTTTGGGTCCCAATACCTCGACGGTGTACGGGGGAGGTTGAGATGTAGATAGCCTTATCCCTACCACGACGGTGTAGAGAGACTGCTTCCAGGTTCTATTAAAGATAGAAAAGGACCCCAGCCTTGCAAGGCATGAGGATAGAATCCTTGACCTCTGTCTCCAGAGGCAAGGGTGTTAACCACTTGATCCAACCTTGCTGGTTTAATAATGGGCAAATTATCCTACTCTTAAACTACTCGAATGCCTAGGATTGAACCCAGGACCGAGAAATGTGAGGAGTGAGTCTTGAACCCAGGTGGCTTATCCAAAGGTACTAAGACCTTACCAATGGGCCACCAATCCCATTGGCTTCCTTAGGGTTTAATTTCAATATTAGTTTTTTTTATTTATGTACTAGGTTATTAGAAGATTGTTTTGTTGGTGTAATACAAATTTTCGAAAATGTTGGATAGATATACATATATAATGCCTACTTTAACAAAGTTTGAATGATGCAAACTGGACACGAAGTCATCTTTTAATGACCAACCCGATGCACAAGAAAAAAAAGTATATTGACTAAAACACAGATATGAAAAAAGTACATCTTTGAAACATGAAGTCATCTTTTATGACATTCAGTTGAAGGAGATTTTATGAAATGATAAGTAGGGAATACTCTAAGATTGCTCGGTATTACACAAACTATTGTTTCTTTTACCTCAAAGTGGTTGGTTTTTTTTTTACTACTGTTCTGTTTAAGAATGTGTTCCATACTGGTAATTGGAACTTGTAGATTGTGTTCCGCCCTTGCAGTTGAAAAATTTGGACTTTTCAGAGGGCGGAACAGATTCACTTGTTGAATCACTCGATGTTTATACTACAAGTACAATGCATAACTGCATAAGACAAAACACTTTTGAATGTATGCTGCTGTTACATGCCACTATTCCCTAATAAGCACTATAAAAAGGTTAAATATATGTATGAAAAGGTATAGGAATACGTTGCCTCGTAAAAATTAGCACAAGTAAAAGTCTACAGCGGAATGGTTTGATCACTTCTGCTCTGTTAACTTTAGTTCAATTTCCGTTTTGATTTCAGGTTGCATTAGGTTTTTGGAGTCGTATTATTTGATATTGGTTACGAAGCGTAAGCAAATTGGTTGTATATGTGGTCATGCAATTTACAGCATTGAAAACAGTCAAATTCTTACAATTCCACATGTTTCGGTTCAAACCGATGTTGCTCATTCTAAAACCGAATTGAGGTATGTTTTCAAATACTTAAAAGATATTTGTCTCGTTATTGGTTCAGTTTGGTAAACACTGATAATTTTTACAGTAATTGAAAGTCAGGTTACTTTGATTTATTTTGATTTGTACATAGTACGTGCTATTGATGCAGGTATAAGAAGCTGTTATCCAGTGTGGATTTGACACAAGATTTTTACTATAGTTACACATATCCTATTATGCGAAGTTTACAGAAAAATGTTTTATCAAATGGCAATGAAGGGATGCCATATGATGACATTTTTGTGTGGAATGCTTTTTTAACACAACCAATTCGATCACGATGCCATAACACTATCTGGACAATTGCTCTGGTTCATGGAAACTTCAAGCAGGTTAGCTATTTTTCTTTTAATGGTTAGTATCCTTCTTGTTTGATTATGTTGAAGTTCCTTTTTACGTTATTAGGCAAAAGATTCCGTGTATCCTTATTGCATTTCTTTATAATTTTTTTCTGCTATTATATTTATAATTAAAGGTACGACTATCGGTCTTTGGAAAAGACTTCAGTGTTGCACTGTTATCTAAGCGATCTCGTCACTTTGCTGGGACACGGTATGCCTTCCATGATTTGTTTTAATCATTTTAAACTTATTCAACTCTTTGTTTGTTATATGATGCCTTAGACTGTAATGCTCTAAGTTTGAAGAGTTTCTTTGCATTTCTTTTTTGTTATTTGTTATCTAAGAATAAATATCTGATTATTCTTTCTTTTGCTTTCACTAAAAGTGGTATATGTAGCAGTTTGCATTGACTTGTTAATAAATAATTTGGATTGTGGGTGCCATAAATTGTTAACTCTATATTGTTGTTTTTTTTTTGTTGATACAGTTACCTGAAACGTGGAGTAAATGATCGGGGTAGGGTTGCAAATGATGTTGAAACAGAGCAAATCGTTCTTGACGAAGAAGCTGGATCATGCAAAGGGAAAATGAGCTCTGTTGTACAAATGAGGGGTTCAATTCCTCTTTTTTGGTCACAAGAAGCTTCTAGATTCAGTCCAAAACCTGATATCATATGTAAAAATCATCTATCAATATTCTCTTGTATGCTATTATAAATAAGCTTTTTGATGATTGTTTGCCTCTTGTTCTAGTGCAAAGATATGATCCTACATATGAGGCAACCAAACTTCACTTTGAAGATCTGGAAAAGAGATATAACAATCCAATTATTGTTCTTAATCTCATTAAGGTTTGTTTTCCACATTTATCGGTGTTTGTCCAATAATCATATAATTCCTTTTAGGTTCTCTAGCAAGCAGATATATTCATAAACATCTTAACTTTTCATCAATCTAAATAAGTTTCTATAATCCTTGATCTATTTTTTGGGAATGGGTCAAGATGGGTAACTTTTAAGTATGGTCATGCCAACCCGCTAACAGTTTTTCCTTACTTGAGTTTTATACCTAGTTCATGTGGTAAATATGATAGCAAAGCTATATTGGTGCATTTTGATACATATGATTACAAAGCTATGCTGTAAAAATAATAATCATAAAATGGTTTGGAAGTTTTGAATGAATTTTGGCTATTCGTTTAACTCGCTTGACACATATCACCATTATCCTTTTCAGTCAAGTCTTGTAGCTTAACCGATTTGGCCTGTTAGTGATAAAAACCTAACCCCATTACAACCCATTTATACATGGGTCGAATTTGCCACCTTTATAAGTAACCATTTGCTAACAACACTAAGCTGCATTACATGGTGCTTAATGATATATGTTGCAGACTGTGGAGAAAAGGCCACGAGAAATGATGTTACGACGCGAGTTCACGAACGCGGTTGGGTATCTAAACCAGATACTTCCACCAGAAAATCAGCTTAGGTTTATCCATTGGGATTTCCACAAGTTTGCAAAGAGGTAACGTACTGTTTGTCAAAGTCAAACAAATGCTCGGCTTCTGTCATTGACTATTCTTTTGTTGCTGATGTATTTAAGTAAGTCTGCCAACGTCTTGGGAGTTTTGGGTGGTGTTGCTTGTGAAGCACTGGATTTGACAGGGTTTTATTATAGTGGAAAGCCAGCTCTTGTTAAGAAAAAATCTATCCCACTCAGTCGGACAAGCACTGCAAGGTATGATACTTATTCATTGTCTCGGAGATGTGAAGATGGGCTGGTTGGGCAACTGGTCCAATAGGTTCAGGCTGAAAGGGGTCATTTTTGTGTGAGTAGAAATGATGTAGGTTGGCTTGGGTTGACCACAAAAACTTTTTTAGTCATTCTTTAAATATTTTGCAATAGTTATTAATACAAAACACATTTTTCCAACAACTATTAAGATCTTTGAATAAAACGAATAATGAGGTTGTATGCTTTAAAAACACAAGCGACTTTCTGATCACTGTTATTTTGGCTATACTCTTTTTAGCTATATTTTTCCCCCTGATCACTGTTATTTTGGAAGTAGCTAAATACAGTTGCATTTATAATTTTGAAATAATTGTCAAAATATATGTCTTGAAGATTTATCAAGGATATATATGTTCATGGTAAACTGCATATGAAAATAAGTTAGCATTCATATTCTAGCCAACTCTTGTAAGCACTGCGAGTTTTTTCAGGGAAGCTTCTCTTAAAGATCTGAGAACTGCTTCAGGGGATCTGTCAACTGCCACGAGTAATGCTGATATGTCTAATCACTTGAAGAAACAAGACAGAGATCTGAATCATAGTAAAACGATTAAGAAATATAACAACAGCAATAATGATCCACAATTCCAAAGTGGTGTTTTAAGGACTAATTGCATTGATTGCTTAGATCGCACAAATGTTGCCCAATATGCATATGGTTTAGCAGCCTTAGGTCGCCAACTCCATGCAATGGGGTTGTCAGATAATCCCAAGTTGGATGTTGATAGTAGTATTGCTGCAGCTCTAATGGATATGTACCAAAGCATGGGTGATGCTCTTGCACAGCAATACGGTGGATCCGCTGCTCACAACACTGTATGTCTACATGTGAAATTACAGAGTAATTCAGCTTATCTAGTGGTAGCTAAATTGGGTGGGTCACAGGTTGAGTAATTGGTTAAAACTGGATTGGCTTGTTGTTAGTACTATATTATGCGGTGTGTTGGGTGGACCTGCAAAGTGTATATTGTCTATTTTCTATAAATAGATATGAATGAAAAAGGGTGATAAATATTAATGTTTCTGGTAACCATGCGAACTGGCCTGTGCTTTGCTTTGGGGTCTGAATGCACTGCCACACTAACTTGAACTTGTAATGCTTTCCCTAAAGGGAATGGCGTGGCCATGCAAGGAGTGATTGCATCTAGAGATTTTTGAGCCTTGGACCTAAAACTTAGGTTTTCAACCTAAGTACGTTGATAATCAACTTGGTCATCTTAGTCTTGGTCAAATTTCTATTTCAGGATAGAAAAACAGTTAAATATTAAGATTTCAAAATTTTCCATATAAGAGAATTGCGTTAGATAACTGGTGTTTAGGCGCCTTACAGGAAGAAAAGTCAACATAGTAAAAGTTACTGACATGTTAGCTGTCATGCAATCATTTTGAATAAGTTACTGGTTCAGGTTTAAATCGTTTATTCTAAAGTTGGTCACCTTAAATCATATCCTTTGAAAGTTTTATGGTTTTTTCTGCCCTGAAAAATGTTGGCTACACTAGATTTTCACAAAAGGTGGGGGTACCTTGTTATGCGATAAGCCCTTAAGACGGATATTTTATTACATATTAGTTGAATCTATTAAAACCTAACGATTTACGGGACTTTAAGCATAAGATGTATTAGAAAATTGTCAACTTGACCCTTTTCCTTGTTAGCCAACTTTTGACAGGATCGATTTGACCTCTTAAAGATAATAGATAATCTTAATGTTGGTGTTCCTAAGCAAAAGGCCTGAACCTGTGATGATTTCCATCCATCAGCATTGATGGCATCTGATGAAGGATGGAGATTATTACCAGCTCATTATGATTGTGTTCATCATGAATTGCAGGTATTTCCAGAGAGGCAAGGAAAGTGGAAAGCTACAACACAGTCTAGAGAATTCTTAAAATCTATCAAACGCTACTACAGCAATGCTTATACGGATGGTGAAAAACAAGATGCTATAAATTTGTAATGTTCTATCTTACATTAAGCTGCCTAGCTTATCATCCCGTAAATGCCACTATATCTATTACTCCATGGCATTTATATATCTACCCGTTCTTGCTGAATACTGCCGTTAATCTGATGTGTTCTCTAATTTTCACTTTGACTCATTTTTTCAGTCCATGTGTTTATTGTGTTGACCAGATTTTTGGGCTACTTCCAGCCACAGGATGGAAAACCAGCTCTTTGGGAACTTGATTCTGATTATTATCTTCATGTGTCTGGGATAGGGGATGATCTTGTCCCAGAAGGCTAGTAAGTTTCAAATTCTCAGTTCATTATGAATGTGCTTGGTCACTTTCTGATATTATCTTCTGTCACAATTATAATTACGAAAGCTTGTTATATATGCAAGCATATTATGCTTTCTAAGCTGTGGTAATTATATGTAGATGCTGTGAATACAGTGTGAAACAAGATAGAATATTTCAAAAGGAAATATAGGGCCCAAAACTCAGAATATCAAATTCAGGGGATATACTGATATATAGCTTAATTTGTTAAAAGTTCTGACTTTGAGGACTCACAAGTTAAAATGTTTTCTGGTATATCTTACTAAAGTTTTAGTGGTCACCTGATGTAATAAAATATTTTAGTATTCCATATTAAATTTACAGTTGTCCACATAAACTTTAATAAAAAGAAGCCCAAAGTTGAAGATTGTAACATTTCTCTACTTGGATACCAGTCAAAAAAAAATTCTTGTCATCATCAGTTACTAGAGGTGTTGTACTTCATAAGTTATGAGCTTATTTGTATCAGTGCGAATCTTTTCATTTAGCTTTATACTAATCTTTATACCCTTGTGTACACACGGGCAGTGTATGGTAGCAATATATAAATATTTAAATAACTAATAACTACTATTGATTATTTTGTTTACGTATAAAACACTTTGTGTAATATGTACGAATGTAAAATTTCTTGAGACAAGAGATTTTTATATTATTCATTATTACATTTATAAGTATCGGATTTATTATGTTAGTTTCATGTATTTTGTATACTTGTATTGCATTAATATTAATATCATATGATCGTTATTTTAAATAATTATTTTGATTTTTTTATGGAAGAAATTCAAAGTAATCGTGAATAAATCTTTAAATTTTGGTTAGTGAACTTATAATTCTAAATGCAATTTTGTAATGCATGTAAAAATATAACAACAAACAAGAAAACAAAGCATCACATTTAAACATGTTTGTGCAATTTTGCAGAGTTATCTAAAAATGTGTATAAAGTAATAAGTTAAAAATGGTTATAAACTTAAAACTCAAAACGATAAGTTAAAAGACGCATGGGTCTTTATTTGCAAGAAGAAATTTGGTTTGATATTTATTATAGAAAAAGATATTATTATTAATTTTTGGGAAAATAAAGGATTAGTATTAGTTTTGGGAGGATTTTTTAGTTAAATGGCGGAAAATTTTAGGTAAGGGAATTAAAAGAGAAATTTGTTAAAAAAAATAAAATAAGGGATTGGAAATAAAGGGTTATTGTTAACTTTGTAAAGTTTTTTTTAATTATGGGAACGATTAGTTAGTTAAATTGATTGAAAAGAAAGGGGTTAGTTGATTAAGTTGGTTAAAAAAGGATTAAATTGATTTTATAAGAAAGGCTTCTATTGGTCGGTAGGAGTCTACTCAAGTTACTTTTCTTACACACACACATACACACACACACGTTAAGATAGCATACAAAATAACCATGCAGCTGTATTTGCAGTTCACCAGCTGATGCTGAACCTCGCATGGGGCGTTCTTTGTCACCTGTCGCCGCATGCAAAGAGGACTTTTCAAAGATGAAATTGACATCATTTTCTAAACTGATAGAACGAACTAGTGGTGCGATAAAGAATGTAAGGCTTTGTAGTGAACCAGATCACAAAACTGGAAATTCTGGAATGGCCCCTGATGCAGTGTAAGTCTCATGTTACTTTGAATTTGCTTACTTTTAACTATTTACTACCTTTTCAACGGATTTTACTTGATGATTCGTTACCGAGTGAATTGCTAATTTCCACCAATTTACTCGTGAATGGGTAGATTTGGGTCACATTATATCTGCAACGTGTCATAAATACTTTTTTAGCTAAAAGGTGAATGAGTCAAATGGGTCGAAAGTGGAGATGTACTGACGCTTGAACCATTTTATTGAAATTATCATTCTATTGTTTTGTAATCACAATTACCACGTTAAATATTTCTGGATTTTTAGAAAATGGACAAAATTGATTGGAGTTCAACCCCACCCAAGCTGGGCCGTTTTCAAGCTGAACTAAAACACCCATTTGAACCAGCATTTGTTTTGACCCATGACCCGGCCTGTCTGTCCTTGCTTTTCTTGCTGCTTCTAGCAGTTTATGTTCGTTTACTAACCCATAGTAGGTAACTGCAGTGAGATACAACTTAAAAGCCCAAACTGGCTTTTTGGACACAAGAAGTTTGAAGAAACTGATTCTACAGCAAAAGTTGCATCAGATGAATTAGCCAGGAGAGGGCGTGAAGATGAGAAGAAATTTGATGATTTATGTGACCCAAATTGGATTTCTTCGGCTACTGACACTAACGAAGAGGATGTATTTCGAAGGTATTTCTATTGGAAATTTATTCTTCTATCTATATTTTGATTAGTTACGTGACTCAATTGGATTTCTTCTGCTTTACTCTTATTTTCTTAGCTCATAAAACCCAAAATAAAATTGATAGCTGGTACATATCAGTTCTATTAAATAACACCTAAGATCCATATGTGCATGTGTAATTAATTTTCAAAACAAGTAATTGTGAAAATGATTACTTACTATGCTAGGCTGTCAAAATAATATTGAACATGATTAGCTTATCATCTGGAATATAGATCATTTATTGCATTATTAGTATACATTTGGACAACAAACTTAATGCTATTTCATTCATCATCGTATGTAGTTCGATAGTAGCAATGTAGCCAATCCAGTTTACTACCTGATACAAAATGTAGCCGTATTCTTGTTTTTGGCACATGTTAAGTGGGTTGACGAAGCTATTCATGCCATTCTATTTTCTCTCTTTAAACATATAACTTCTTTATAATTATGCGTCGTGTTTTATCTTACATCATCTTTGTAGATATCTTGCAATGACTTCAATAGATGAAGCCAGTGGATGGTATGGTGGTACATTGCTTGCGGAGCAAGATGAAACCACTGAGGTTTATAAACATTATGCTCAGTTCTGCCAGGTATAATTGTTAACCTTTCTTTTCCTTTATCGGAAAGTTTGAGAGGTGGCCTGTGAGCAGGCTGGGGTGAGTTGGTGATCCAAAACACTTTATGCCTAAGGTTTATATATATTTTTGATAGTTGGTATTTAGAATTATTCAACAAAATAGATTATACTTGAAATATTTTTTTGGCAACACCAACAGTTCAATAAGAAAATTTTGGTAAATCAGTTGAACTTAAAAATGTCCTTTTTTGATTCGAAATCACATTCAATATATATATCAGCCTTACATTTAATAAACTTAAGCTTCCCTTCCATTTAACTGTGCACAGTTGCAATTTTGGGATCGAGGAAATTCTCAGTTTGCTTAATACATCAAAAAAATTTTACTTACAGCCCTAAGGGGAAAAATGAAGTGTTATACAGGCTTGAGTCAAACTGACTTGACCGATCCATACCACATTGCGATCTGTTTTAATCATTACCCGACCCAGCCACTTTGCAACCCTCTAATATTGTGCCACTGGTAATTTCATACATCAAGACGTAGTATTTACAAATCTCTTATATTTTTATCCCAACTAGCAGAGCCCTGTGATGGAGCCCTTTCAAGATGACACCGATAAAGAGAAGTATTATGCTGAGGTTCTTCGTTCAGCAGCAGTTGACTGCATGGATGATGCAACCGTGGAAGCAGATATGGAAGCAGCCCTGATGGAATATGAGCTAATTGGGTCTGATCTTGGGATTTGCCCCAAGACGTTCAATGCTTTAGCCATAGACCCGAGCCATTTGACAAGGTGGATGATTGGAGAATACAGGGTTAACAGGGTCTAAGACTACAGTTGACCTCTTGTACAGAATGACATTGTAAAACTTGTAATGAATGTATATCATGAATTCTCATTTTTAAAAGTTTGTTTTCCACTTTTGGACGATTGTTGGCCTTTTAAAATTTTTGTATTTTCTCAGTATATTTATATATTTTTTTTTCATGGTAAGATTAATCTGTGCTTATTATTTTAATTTGTAATGATAATGGTGAGCATTGATGTGCCGATTGTACAATAAGCAAAATATTATGTGGTTTTCCAGCAGTGAAGTTGTATTTTTTTTTTAAGGCTCGAGTAATTGCATTTTCTAATCTTGGCTAGGGAAACGTTTGAGAATGGTCACGATAACCTTGTTACGTCTTGTACATTCGAGTCCAATCCAAAAAGAAATGGTCACGATAACCTTGTTACGTCTTGTACATTTGAGTCCAATCCAAAAAAAGACCCATCTTTTTCAGGTAACTTGAATAGGGAAAACTCCATTTACCCATTCATACTACTTTAAGATATAAATTTTGGAAAAGTTGCACGTGTTTTTTCCTACTATTATCATTCCTCATATGTTAGATATTTTGACAAATTAAATTAAAAAAGGGATTTTGTTAACGATAGCTTTGACTCCTTGAGAGTTATGCTTAACACTATTATTATCATTGCTCAAATGTTAGATATCTTGCCGTTCAAAAAAAAAAAAAAAAAATGTTAGATATCTTGACAAAATAAATTTAAAAATGGATTTTGCTAACGAATGTTTAACATCGTAAAAAAATGTTGTACATATCGGTTGATCATTATTTTTAAGAGGTGGTTATGTTTATCTGCTGCGTGTCAAAAGGATATGGCCTATAAAATAAAAAAATAAAAATAAAAATAAAAATCGAATAAAAATGGTAAATAAAATGAGAATGCAAGAGGTGTGTATGGTAGCAAAAGGTGTGCAACTTTGAACCATGAATTCATTATCCACTTTTTATGTCATACATAGCCAATGGCAGTATCATGATGTTAAATAATATTTTAAGGCCTTGCAATTAATTAAAACATTTATCATTTTACTTGAAAAAAATGAGTTCTCATATTCTCTCTTTGAATTGCATAAATATTTATCCACAATCCAATAATTCCAATCCCATAAATAATATACAGAGAGGAAGCATCATCACCACTCATGCTTCAAAATCAAGTGGTTTTCCTCTTAACTCTGTAAGTTATCTCCAAACCCTCATGTATACATGGTATCAAATGTATGTATTCAAGCCATACAAAGATCATTATTTTATTATTTATATATATATATATAACCAACTCACATCATGACGCCATTTGGGGGCCTGTGTTTTGAGGGACGCAGATTTACAGTGAGAACATCTTTAAAATAAGAACAATGAGAATATTCAAAAACTTCATTTTGATGCATTGTAAGACCATAAATTTAACATATTGTATAACTAATTATCATTATTTAAGTGTTTAACAACACATTGATCCGTCAAAATAAAAAAAAATCACACTTTTTGTTTTATGCATCCATCTTGATGCATGTGCATCAAGAGCATAAGATGGATGCATAAAACAATAAGTGTGATTTACTTGATTTTGACGGATCAATGTGTTGTTAAACCTTAAAATAGTGATAATATACAAAAGACACACTTCATTTTATGGACTTTTAAAGCATTAAAATGAAATTTTTTAATGTTCTCACCGTGTTCTTAATTTAAAGTTGGATGTATTTGATTGAAACTCATATATATATATATATGATTTTTATTTTTTCTAGAACGACACTATCCTACTCTTATTCCTAAATTACACGAACTAGGATAAAACCATGACTTCTGAAAACCTCCCATAAATCCTACCCCACAAGTGTTGGGAAACGGGACTCGAACCCAGATAGAACTTCCCAAGGTCAAAGATATATATATATATATATATATGATTTGTAATGCTCTTGCAGATATTCAAGAAATGTGAAACCTGCAAAGGCCAAGGTGCCATAGACTGTACTGGATGCAAGGTTTTCTAATTTTATGGTTTTTATGAACATTCTATTTCTGTAATATCAAACTTTACAGTGAAATGTTCAAACTGTTTTCGTTACGTTGTGTTACAGGGAACGGGAAAGAATAAGAAGAATGGGAATATATTCGAACGTTGGAAGTCAGTTTATACTATTCTCTTGTTTTATGAAATTTCACATGTAAATTCGTTCAACAAAAAATTCTTTCAACGAGGGCATGTCTGCTTGGGCGTCACGCATCACGTCGCTCCAAAAAAAAAAATCATTCAACAAAAATATATGACATGTAAATTTTAGTATTTGATAACAAGAAAGATAAAATATGGTAAAATGGCCTATATATATCTAGGAAAATTTATTTTTTAAACCTTGTCTCAAGTATTTTTACAAACATAGTATATTTCTATATGAATAATTTGTGTTATCTAACTATACATGATTAAAACAAGTTTTATCCATACTATAGAAGTCTGACTGTACTCTCTTTGATCACTTTGAACTTTTATATTTCTACAGATGTTATGATTGCCAAGGTTTTGGATTAAGGAGTTGCCCGAGCTGCGGTAAGGGGGGCTTGACACCCGAACAAAGAGGAGAACGTTGATCGTTTACATCTATAGTTTCTGAGAATTTTTGTTTTTTCTTTTGTTTTTATATATATTTTCATGTTTATAATAATATTAGCCATCATATAATTACATCTTCCTTTTGAACTAGCAAAGTTGGATCAATTGAAAAACCCCTTACTTTTGGAAACAGAGGTTAAGGGTTCGATTTTCACTCCCTCTCCTTACCGTTGTTCATATTGCATCCTCCTTTTGCATATAATGATTTAGAGTTTTAGACAAGACGTCGGAATAATACATTTACAACGGACATTCTCAGTACCCTTTTATACTCTTTAGCCGAGTTTAGAATCCAAACGTTGTATCCTAGTTGTGGTCTTTCAGATACAAAACACATTCTTCACATGTAATTCTATGAGCTAAGATTAATTCTCTAGTTCCTCAGGGAATGAGAATTATCAATAGAACCTCCCTCGTCACTTACAGTCATGCGAGTCCTCTATACCAATTACTTAACAAGTGTAACCATCAAGAAAATAGACAGATGAAATCTGAAAGTGGCCTGCTTGAATTACTCGAGAACTTTATCTAGTACATAACAATACAACAATTATATCAATTTCTACAGGTCTTCACATCTCAAAATCTCTCTTTTAACCGTGTGCGAGATTCAATCTAAAACCGTATAATTTTCAGATGAGCTTTTTCTTGTGGAAAAACCGTTTCAGGTACCACACCTGCAAACCTGCAGCTCCAATGCAAACGCCAAGAGACATAATGCTAAACCAAGCCACCTTTGCATTCGTCTTTTCACTCACTTCCCTCATCTCAGCTTCCCTATGTACAGTGACCAAATTAATAATTATAACAGCAGCATTGTTACAATACTTCAATTAGTAATATAAGGGACAACCAATACTTCAATAATAATCAGTCGTTTCATTAATTTATTTTGGGTTGACAAAGGCTCAGGGGCAGAAAATATATAAGATCGGAACTAAACAAATGATTTTATTAAAAAGCAATAATAATTTTACTAGAAATTAATAAAACTTTACCTGTTCTTCAAATAGATCAAATTCTCATGGATAGCTTCCACAGAACCTTCAAGTTTTCTCAATTCGAATTCGACACCCTAAAGAGACACATAGCATGTAATTGAAGACAGCTAATTAGTAGTGGCAAAATGGATGTGTTGGGCATCAGGTCCTGGATGAACATTGGTTATGTTTTGCACAGCTCGGGTCTGACCCAAAAACACTCCGTTTTCACAATAAATTGATGAATGACTTACGCGTCATATATGATTACAACAACTATATACAATACTAATTAAAACTTTTTGAATAAAACAATTTATGAGGTTGTGTAAAAGTAAATAGACTTTAGTAATTCTTTTTAGCTTTACTCATTCACATGTAAATGGATCAAAGTTGCAATCTATACCGCAAACTATAATCGAGATTGCAGCAGGCATATTTACTTACCTCGATCTTTTCTTTCTTCGCAACCGACTCCCAATCCTTTGCAGCAATACCAATCCGCCAATCGAGACTAACCGTTAAAGCACCACCTTGATGATTCCCACCTACCCAAAAACATGCCAAGTAGTTTCCAGATTCACTAGTTGTAAATGCAAATTGACCGTGAGTCATGTTCTCTTTGTGGTGGAGTGTGTTTCCATATGGCGACGTTACCTGAAAGTCTAACATTTTAGTTTACTTCATAGGTCTCTTGAAACTATTATCATCAAGAAAAACATTATACTCACCACATCTATGCATCATAAGAACAGTTTATGTGGAACAATATTTGTTCAAAATCTCAAATATCACGTACCTAAAAAAGTAAGTACATTTAGGAATATTATGCAAGTGAACGTAGGGTAAAACAAGCCAAAAACAGATTCCTGTAGTTTTCCATAGCCACAACATTTTAGCTCTACCATCTTTTCTCATCAGTGGAAACTATCAAAAATATCCACAAACAGAGAATAAATTTTAAAGAATTTTTTTACCTTTTTTAAACTTAACTAAAAAATAGTTCAGCCCAACATATCAGCCAAAATCTAAGAAAGCCTGTAAGTGTTGTGGCTGAGTTAGCTGAAGCCCTGTCTAAAGCATTACCAATTCAGGTGACCTTGCAACTATTGCCGTGATCTTAACATAAGAATCAAAAAGTGGGGTTTGTAAATCAATATATGTGGTCTTCGAATGAATTGATCTGATATGTCGAGGGATTATACTAAAGTCTAAAAAGCTAATGTGGTGTTCGAATGAATTATTGGCTGGCTACTCGCCTACTCTGCCTCCAATAGTTAAACCTTAATGTGTAAAAAAATACATATCAAGAGACATTGTAGATCATATTTGTTAGTTACTAACATTATCATATCTCATAGCCTATGACATTATTTTGTAAAGCAATCTTGTACTATTATTTCACGGTATGACCTATATTTAATTATTCACTAATTTTAGGGTAGTAGTCTAGTAGACTGCCAGACTTAACCCAACACATTACGAAAGCCATGCACTACCTTACTCTTTGCCAAAGTTATTGTACATCTTATACTTACATCAGTATATGTGTTCATATCTAAACATTTTCCCACTAAAAGATAACCATTCAACTATAGCAATCAACTTTCTGATAATGTAAATTCAAAGTTCAGATGAACTATAAATCAACCTGCAAATTTATACTGACATCATTGCTTCTTCTTGTATATATAACAAGTGTAGAATATAATTTTGCTATATTTTTATATACAAAACATGTTACACCAAATTCTTGTTTATGTGGTGAAAGAAATTTAAAACGAACTTGAATCTAAGAAGCTAACTCGATTGTCTCAGAGACGTAAATGGAATCTGATTTTAGGACAAACAACCACTGTCTGCCAACCAATTCATACAATTGTAATTATAGTGGCAGGAATCAATTCATGTACCAGTGAAACAACACCAAATAAGACACCAGAAAACTCTATTTTCAATCTTTTTATCTACCACCATGCATTGGTAAAATGCTAGTATTCTTTAAAAGATTATCAGGCTATATATGAACTCCAAAACTAAAACAAACATATTATCGACTAAAACTCAAATCTCTAGCTACGAACAAGACATGTCTCACTATTGTGCAAATACGAAATTTATATCTTAAACCACATTGCAATCCAACCTCTCCATCATTACAGCATAAGACAATTTTGAACATAACCATCACCAACTGGTTTAGACGTTTAGTGGCAAGAGTCATGTTTCCTCGCAAAAGATTTCAGGTTAGAATCCTGCCCTGGGCAAATATCTTGGGGGTTGGAACCGGAACTATTTATGATCTTATGCATACTTAGTTACTTACACTTTTTTTTATATAAATTATGAAACTTATAGATAATTTGTTACTAAGCTGAAACTATACTTCATATTGCAACACTGAATGAAGTCTGATGTTTTGGATCAAGACCTATTTATAAAGTTTAAAATCATTTACAATTACAACTTCCAAAGCAAGTCCATTTTGTATTCAAAGTAAAAAAAAATGTTGTGTTTTAGTAGTAGTATCTTTATTTAGCGTGTCTCTCTCTCACAACCTACATTAAGCATACAATGGAACTTAAAATACTCAAACATGGCACAATTCTAGATCTCTTTGGTATTTATTTTTTTTCTTGAAATATTCTATGTGCAAGCAATCATTGTGCTTTCTTCAACTATAGACATAAAGAGCATTCATTTATTTAGCTTTAGTGCAAGTCATTTCAAGAAAGTAGTTCCTTATAGCTACAAAGATCCCAAAGATAGCTAGGTTTAGACGGACAAAACATCACATTCGTATCAAGGGAGTTACGTGGGAGTGTACGTTTCATAAATTATTGTGAAATATTTAATACTAAGAATCAGATAACAAGTAGTAACAAAAATGAGATGCCGATAACTTTTGATGATGTCGATGATTTGGCATATTCTAATTCTAATTATCAAAGAAGTAGAAGTAGATAAAATAAGGGACGGAAACCAGTTTCTATGCGTAATCAATAACTCAACCATTTGGAATTGAGTTTTGTTGCTCCCAATTAAGTTAACTCCAAAACACTTACAAAGAATAAAAACCAATTAACCAACTATTTCCAAGATGGCCTTAAGGTCTGAGAACACACCAGGGTTCAAAACCTCCCTGGGTAAACACCTAGGGATTGCCTAAAAAAAGGGCCACAGGAACACCAATTAGGCTGTGTACATCAGAGCCATTGGCTCGACTCTCCCGGGTTATCGCGATCCCTGTTCGTTTAATAGAACTAATTGCAATACTCATGCCACATCCTAACAAATCCTTATCAACTACAAACAATTATAATTATAAAAAAAACTAAAAATTTCATCTTTATTATCCATATAAGTCAAACTAAGTCATCTAGCTACATCAAATCAAGATCTAGGAGGAAAATAAGATTAAAATAAAGAAAATCCAGATGGAAAGATTACCTTAACAGAAACAGTGGCAGGTGGATGAAGATGAGAATCTTCTTGATTATTAATAAGAGAGTAATCAGCAAGAACAACAACGTTGTTATGTATGTCTTCAGACACACACTTTGTTCCTGAATTTGGTAAATCCAACCATATTCCTTCTGTGTTTCTTGTTGTTATACATATCAACACCACTACTATCATCCATCTCAATTCCCACTTCCCACCTACCATTTTTTGTAAAAAAAAATCTTTTCTGGGTGAAAGAAACTATGTGTTTCTGAGTGTGTGTTTGTGTGTTTTCTGAGACAGAAAGAAGAAAGTAGAGAGAGATCTGAGGGCAAGTTAGTTTAAGATTTTCTATCTAACTTCTTTGCTTTTGTCAACTAAAGGCTTTGTTGTTTGTTGGCTATGTATCTCGGTTTTAAACTTCCCAAAAAGAGTAAATATGTCTCTAAAATTGTCATTTTCTTTTTTATAGGTTTGAAATTTTGAATTAGTCTTCAATATCGGGGATCTAGTATAAGTTGTCTTAATCGTGTTTGCGTTAGAAAGTCCTTCGCCGAATAGATCCCCAATTTCTCGATGAGAAACCCTTATCCCCCAGAGATCTGGAGGGGATAACTCACTCAGGCCCACCATAAATGAAAATTAAATATCTGTGATCACCCGAAATATGCCTAGGGTATGACGAGATAACTCACTCAGGCCCACCATAAATGAAAATTAAATATCTGTGATCACCCCAAATATGCCTAGGGTATGACTCGAACCCCTGGCCTCTTGTGAGGAAAAATGACTTATTGCCACTAGACCATTTGGTATACGTGTACATTTGCGATTATTGTGATTTAGGTTTTGTTTTTTTTAAGTAAACTTATACACCATTCACCTTCATGAAAAAATCCCACAAGATTAAGCTAAATCTCTCGTGCCTCCATACTAAACCCACAAACAATTGTTCATTGATATAGGCATATTGGCATTATTGTGATTTAGTTCAAAACACAATTCAAAGGTTCGTATGGTGCTACAAGTATAAAATTGGCCCTCTAAGGCACAATTATTTTTTTTCAAAAGTTATTTTTTTTCATATAAGAATTATACCGTTTAAGAAAAATTGTCATTGCAATGTGTTAATAATAATATTTAATTTTTATTATTTAAGCGATTTTTAATTAGTAGAATTCGTATGAGAACAAATATTTCTAGATATATCAGAATAAAATGATGGATAATAAAATTTGAGACCGAGGGAGTAATTGTTACATCAATAAACAAAAACTTAAAATCATATAAAATATATCTAATTAGCAACTTTAAAAATGCAACTTACAAAAATGAACCCACATATGTAGTGTTTTTTTTCAATTATCTTGTTATAGTCAACATTCATTATTTAAAAATTTAACCCGTCCAGCCTCTATTAACTCATTGTATTTTATAAAATAGACTTTATGTAACCAAAATTTTAAAAAACCCATTTCTAAAAAAAATTTATATGCAAGTAAAACATTATATACTATATTAAAAGAAATCTATATGAATAGTGTTTTTTGTCTTTACATGCGTTTTTCATATAAATAAAATGTATAGCAAAAGGTAAACAAATGTTTGAGTAGAAGAGTTGGTTGTTGGATTATTTGGTGTTTGGGAGTTCCCGGGTTCAACACTTGACAACCCCTCCCATACCCTTTTTTTGGTTCTTTTTTTTCCTTTGGCTTTTTAGTTTCAAATTTATCTTTTGTCACACCCTGCTAAAGCGGAATACACGAGATGCGCAGATATATAGTACATACTCAACAGTAAAGATCACAACACACCATAACATTACATTATAATAACAATTGTTACAAAATATATGAGACTTTACAAAGTCTATTCTGTTCCAAAAGTTATAAACATAAGTACAACTAGTTACAAAAGATGAGCTTCAACAGGAAAGCTTCAGCAGACGTCCAAGCTCTGAAAACTAAAGAACTTGA
>JAOXNX010000032.1:8922745-8933181 GCA_028566075.1 Solidago caesia
GTTACTTTTTTCAATTCCCGATAAGAATCTTATTACCTTTTTCAATTTTCGAGGCATATTAAATGCACCCTTATGTGTGCCCTTAGGACACATATTAGAAAAACCCTTTATTTTTACCAAAATTATGTACAATTCAAGTAACATTAACTTTGGTATCATTGATACACGAAAGCATATATAAATAAGATTTAGAAAAAAAAGTGTTTCGGGTCCACCTAGACAAATTTATCCGGTTTACACAAACCAGCCTACCTACCCATTTTTGATAGCTCTAACAAAAATTTGCTCTTCGTTTATGACGATATGAACTATGAATTAAGAATTATAGAAGGGTTATTGAAATCAAGATGTTTTGTATTCTTCTCTAATAGATGGAGCGGATATTATACAGGAAGACGTAGATGTCTTAATTTACAAATAAAACGTAACTCACTCTATATATGGTCAAATTCTTTAATCTGTTGTGTGCAGTATTCGATGGAATCAACTTTTTCCCTCCAAAGTCCAAGGAAGCCTAACTGAGGGTTACGAAGATAAAGAGAATATTTTTTTTTTCAAACATTCAGTCGGGATACGACATCGGGAAAACCTCACGTACCCTAGACAACGAGATGTTGACCATGGGCCGTTACAATGTTTGCCATCCCAGAAGATCGAACTCAAGATCTTGGGTAAAACCGGGAGTGCCTCTGACCAGTTGGGCTGGCCATCATTGGCTAAGATAAAGAGAATTAGTATTATGCAGCTTAAGAAAGAGGCTTCTATGCTAAAATAGTTTGTATGTAAATATGAATGTATACAAGTCTACAAAGCACTCCTTCTCAAAAAAAAAAATTAAAAAAAAAAAAAGGTTGGCCGTTTTTGGGGTGTCTTTTAAACTTAAGCATGTTGTAATATATATTATTACAACACTTTGATAATATAAAAATCTCTATGTTAAATAAGACTATATATATTATTACACTAATAATCAATATCATAATCAAAGGCAATTAGGGATTATAAGTATTCAATGAACTTTTGACTGGTTTTGCCCATTGGAGCTTCTTGCTTTTTACCCAAACTTTTTTTATTTTATTCATATGACCTTTCAAAAAGAAAACATAACCTGAATGAGTTGCCATGAGTTAACATACAAATTCATCACGGAAAAAGTTGTTATCATGACTTGAGACGTATGACCTTCCAGGTATTTTCATTTAGTTTTGCAAGTAGACTGTTTCTACAACTTGTGACTGATAAAATATTAGCTTATTAAAATCACTATTAGCTTTAAATAATTACAATTAAAATGTGTACATTTTGTGACTACCATAATAATGGACAAGCTTTAAGAGGATAGTTTATTAAAATTAAAATATGATATAACAAAAAGTAACAAAAAAAATAATGCATGTAAATAAAAATAACTATTAGCTTTAAATAATTACAGTTAAAATCCAGTGAATAATAATAACTTGTCCCATGATCATATTGCACCGATGTTTTCACCACCATCTATTCTTTGCGAAATTCGGGTGAGTTATAACTCTAAAACATTTAATTCTAGTGAGTTGGTGCTCCAGAACTATTCACTTAGTAGTTTTGACTTCTTGGAGTTGCAAGAGACTTAAAGGAACCAAGAGATTCTAGATAGAAATACTAGAGAGAAAAGTAATGAAAAGAAGTGTTTATACATTTTACAAATGAACCTAAGTCTTTTATGTGGCTCCATTACATCATGACATCACACTAATAATAAATAAGGAAACATAAGAAAATCTAACTAAGATAAGAAATCTTATCTAGATAGAATATTTTAGTACATGACTTAATCACTTTAAGAGTGATTAATACTTAGACTTTACGTCGAACCCTGTCTCCTTATTGGTCATTTGCGCGGTTGCACAACATGTAAACACATACTCGTGCTATCCGGTAAAGGGCAGGGTAAAGGGCAAGAGTCATTTCAGGAGTCATCTCCTTAAGTTGTTTCGTATTATGATTTTGAATGGATCTCATATCTTCATCATTAAATTCTTGAATATTTTCATAAGAAAACTCCCTCGCTTTATCAGAGAAATTTGACCAACTTTTAAATAATTCAAAAATGTCTGTAACAATCTTAAAGGAATCAAAACTTCCAGCGATTTTCATTAACTGGTAAGAAAGCCATGTAAATCTACCGGCCTCCGAAACCATCATGACAATAATGAAAAAACCAGACTTGACATTCTTCATGAGTGCAGGGTCACTTAAATCCACTGTACTCAACATTTTAACTGCAGACCTTAATTTTCCAAAGCTCAGGGACTTGTTTACTATGTCGTCGGGATCGGAATAGTTTATCTCAATCTTTAAAACTTTTGAGTTCTCAAATAGCTGTGTATCCCCCTTCACCTCCCACTTAGGGCCATCATTCCTTTGGAACCCTACATGATACAAATCATCTCTCCGCATGATAGTGGTGAGAGTCTTTACTTCATCTATATAAAACTCAAAATAGACTACATCATTATCCTCCAAAAATTGATTTACCTGTCTTTCAATAGGTCTTCTTATCTCTCGAAGCCTACGAATAAATGTATAAAAAGTATACGTAGTCACTGAATCGTCACCTAAGTAGAACCTAATAGGCTCCATGACTAGTGAAAATCAATGTAAAGAAAAAATATAGAATGAAATAAAAATAACCAAATGGTGGTGAGTCAACGGTGGCTGTGGGCTGTTGTCCTAAAAATCCACCATGATTACTGAAAATCGATTTAAAAAATAATCAAATAGTGATGAATTGACGGTGGCTGTGGGCGGTTGGCCTAAAAATCTTAAACCATAAAAATCAACAAGTGAAAATGAAAAGAAAAATGATTAACAAAGCAATCCGAATATGCAATTAACTAAAGCCATTTGATAACACAAAAAATTAGGGGAAAAAAAATGCGTACTCGGTTTTAGTCTTTTAGAAGAAAGGAAGAAGTTGAAAGGAAAACTAGAAATGAAAAGTGGTGGGGGTAACTAGGTTTTGGGCGGATTATAACGACGGATTATAACATATAAATTTTGAATGGATAGTGATAAATCTACAACATGTTTTAGCCATTCACAATAAATGTATAAATTATAATGCATAATATACAATATGTATTGTTGTTGATAGCTAAACAATGTCATGGATTTATCACTCCCCATTTCCAATGTGTATTTGTTTTTCATCTTATACTTTCATTGTTTTTTTCTTCCTTTTTCTTTTTAGGTTTTTATCTTGCATGTTATGTGGATATCATATTATCGTCGTCATTAAATGCGGGTAACTTGTTTTAAATAATAATTAATTATGTAGTAATATAGTATATGTACATATAAGTTAATTCACAGTATTGTATTTTTCAAAACTATAAGTTTCCAATCAAAAAAGTTTAGTTAATATTTAAAACATCTATTAAAAGATTAAAAATAAATAAAGATAAGGTGATCCCAAACGTAAAACTATTACATATTGTTTTAGTTTATAATAATATCAAATTAGCAATTTTAAATAATATCATCTTAAGGTATATAAATAAACTAATGAATTTTTTTAAAAAAAATAACTCAATACACTATAATTTTGATTTATGATTATATGTTATGTGTTAATTATAATGAACGTAAGTTTGTTTAATTATTAATAAAAGTAGTTAATTAAATTAGATGAAAATATAACATACCATGTAATTAATAATATGTTTAAATTTAAATAATTGGTTATATAGTAATAGTGTGATTAAAATTAAAATAACTCTGATAAAAATAATAATGAAATGCGTACGACTTTAAGATTATTTTAGTACGGGTGAGGTGAGTTATTTTGAGAATCCTTAAAGTTAACAATGCAAGAACAGATCCTGACCCTTGATCTTGAAAATCATTAGTTTCATCTAATTCATTCAAAATATTTTATCTTAAGAACCATACATCGCTATACAAGTAAAAATTTTATATGGATAGTCTTAAAGTTCGTCCTCTTTCGTTAGAGAGGTGACTCGATATACTTTTGACGACTTTTTAATTTTCATTTTTTGTAGTATTTACACATGTGCAAGTTATATACTTTACACATGTGAATGTATAATATCTAAATAAAATTAGTTCTTTACACATGTGCAACTTAGCTATACCGTCGACACTGAAAACTATGATTCGAAGCGGGCTCCGCCCTTAAATGTATTAATAAAGGATAGCTAGTGAGGGTGTAGGGGATGATAGGTCATAGGGTGATTTACCTGACGGACTCTACCCTTAGTCGTTATGGCTCCGCCCTTAGCCACCATGGCTCCGCCATATATTGACGGGCTCCGCCTTTAGCCGTCATTTCTGTACAGATATGATCATTTAGTAATTTACATGTGAAAGCAAAGGTTTTACACATGTATAAATATACTAGTACAAACAAAAAAAAATTAAAATTAAAAAGTCATCGAAATTATATCTGTAACACCCCACCAGTGGCTGAAACGTGAAATACAACATTAAGAACATTACACAATGGAATAATACAGATGAATTATATGAAACACCTATATTGAATACAATTAGTCAAATACATCACAAATGGATCCCACAATCGAGATATTAACCGAGGCATCATGCCCGAGTATAACAATCATAATGCATCATCAAATCCTTAAGCCCGTCTAGATCCCTTGCCTCTGAGTCCATAAATATATGAAACACCTATATTGAATACAAAAATTATACAAATAGTCAAATACATCACAAATGGATCCCACAATCGTGATATTAACCGAGGCATCGTGCCCGAGTCTAACAATCACAATGCATCATCAAATCCTTAAGGCCGTCTAGATCCCTTGCCTCTGAGTCCATAAGTCATCCCTGATATAACCTGAAAAGATACTCGAATATGTCAACACTATGTTGGTGAGTACGTAGGTTTGAATAAAGACAAGAAGACCGTAGAATCCAATAAAATCCATTTAAGTACAGTAAAACCATCTTTTCTGAACAAACACCCTTTGTTATTGCACAGTAAAACCGTTACGTCAACTTGGTAAGAACAACGTAAACCAAAATGAATCCGTAGAGTATGTGAGTATCAAGTAGATGAGTATTAGTAAGCACATTAGTACTGTCTCTGTAGCACTTAGAACACCAAACCACATTAGTACGATACGAAGGTATATGGGCATACATTATATGAATGAGGTACCGGGTGAACCACCCCATTTGATACCCTCTACTCTCAATAGAGTAGGATGCACGTATGACTAGTATAGAATAACGGGTGAACCGTCCCATTTGGTAACCCTCTACTCTCGTCAGAGTAGGAAGAACTAGCACAATCCTCACCTGGATTTAACAGTAAGCACGTAAGCACTAGCTGGGACAAGTACCGGGAACACACACCCCAATGGTACTAAGAACAGTCCCAAGAACACGTGGCCAACCTGGTACTTGGCCGGGACAGTACCAGACGTTATTCTCCGTATATACTTAAGCACGGTCCCAAGAATACATGGCCCTCATGGTACCAAGCTAAGAACAACTAAACACGTGTAAGAACAAGTAAGCACCGGTAAGAATAAGTAAGCACAGATAAGAACTAGTAAGCACGGGTAAGAACTGTTTAAGCACAAGTAAGAACTGTTAAACACGGATAAGAACTATTAAGTACGGGTAAGAACTATTAGTATGGTAAGAACTATTAGTACTGTAGGAACTGTTACGTACAGTTCCTACTGACTAAGGCACTATACTATGATACATCATATAAGTAATACATAAAAACAAAGTTTATGTCTACGGCTGAAAACAGTTTGAGTATCTTTCCACCACAAAGCACGATAAAGAGGGGCTACGAAACTCACCTGTTGGCCGAAAAAGTAATACATATCTCACTGAACAGCTGGCTCAACGTCCTTGCGATCCGAGTCCTACCATACGCATAATATGATAAACAAAATGATCGATAGTTAGTTCCCGATACAACTATCACCTTAGTATATTAATAATGCCATTAAACTTCTCTTATTACGCGTTTAACCGTAGTTAGAATCATCTTAACTAGTTATGCTTTGATTCGATTTTTAAGTCTTGAAACGTTTCGTTTTCAATACTCGAACGAGTTTATGAGCCTAGCTTTAGTTCCATGATACTAGTTTCGCGTCAAATTGAACATATAAACTTGTTATCTCGACTCATTTTATGTTTAAACACTTGTTATACACGAGATATCCATTTCCATACGATTCTACTACAAATACTTAGCTTAAACGCCAAACCGAACTTCATCAGAACCCGAACTTGAGTGTCGGGCTCGAGCTCGATGTCCAACAGTCTTTGAGGAATCGGCTTGGGCTGTGGACTTTGACCTGCAATCATTAGCCATATGACCAATCTTCCCACATTTGTAGTAAGTGACCTTGGACATGTCCAATGGCTTTTTGGACACATCTTTTGATCCTTTTGCTTTCCCTTTGAATCTTGAAAAAGATTTAACTTCCTTCTTAATCTCTCAGCCAAAATGGCAACTTCATTTGCCAAACTCTCATTTTCATCACTTTCATCACACTCAGACTCAGAAGAACAAGAACCATCAATTTTAACATCATCAAACAAAACAGGACTTGGCACAGCTTCATTGCTAATAGAACTTGGGTGCTCAAAATGAGATGCTACAAGAGCAGAACTAGATTGTCCAATAGAGTCACCCATAACAAAAGCTTTTCTGCCTCTGAATACTCATGGTTATGAAGTAAATCGTAGAGTCCAGGTAGGTCCAATTCCTTGTACACAGAACTTAGTTTCACAGTTGCAACATAATTGTTCCATTTTAAAGGCAAAGAGTCCAAAAATTTGCTTTTAAGAACACTTTTCTCTTTGTTTACACCAATGGCAACTAAGTCATTCACTAAAGCATTGAATCAGATATGAGTGTCAGTAAGAGTTTCATTCTTTTGTGCAAAGAACCTTCCATACCTTCTAGTTAGGGTAGTCTTAGTAGACTCCATAGAAGTTGCACAACCTCAAACATGACAGTCAATGTTTCCCACATTTTCTTTGCAGTAGGACAGTATGTAATGGCCTTATAGATATCCTTGGGAACAACCATAACTATGAAGTTTCTCGCCTTAACAGCCAGATTCACCATTCTCATGTCATTGTCGCCCCAGTTAGTCTTTTCTTTAACAATGGTTCTAACATCTGGTAGAACAAGGTCATCACCAATGCAAGGAGTGACGACAGTTGAAATGGGAACATAGGGTCCATCAAAGAGAATGTCAGGCATATCATTATAAATGAACTTTAAAGAAAAGGACATCCTACCTTTCCACTCACTTTAAAGAAAAGGACTTTATTTTCCATGCTTTTCAAGTTATACAAAGAGTCACACAGATCAGATTGTATCATTTGGGTCACGTATCGGGTGTTGTGTCGTGCCGCTATTTGAGCGCATGATGTGGTGACCTATAGACCTTCATGGTATCCTGAGTCTTATGTCTGTCCGCCCTGCGTTTCCGCCGCTGGCAGGGTGTTACATTGTTGATTCTATATTGATTGTTTGTTCATTTATTTTTGACTAATCGGTCTATAACTATTCTCTAAGATTAGAAAACATGATATGAAATCAATTAATCTGTCTATAATTAATTTTAAGATCACTCTACTGAATTTAGCAAGAATCTTAATTAATGGGTTGGGTGAATTGTTAGAAATAAAATTAGTGGTGTTAAATTGTAAATAGAATTATATTTGTAGTGTTGAGAAAGTGCAAGGGGTCTAAATGAAACTTTGTGTAATTAGTATAAAAGCCCTTGCACTTAACTTTTGTAATAAGCCTTTGACAAATTTAATAACAGTTGACTGATTGAAAGTTAATTCTCTCTCCCCTGTAACTTCCCTTACACACACTCACACCTAAATACACACTCCACCATTTCCACCATTGTTACACCTTCAAGCTCAGATTTTCTACTTTACATTTGGTATCAGAGCAAAACAACAACTGTTGATCGATCCACGAGCTTGATTTTTCTGATTTCAGTGATTAATTTCAAGTTTTTAGTGTTAATTTTTGAACTGTCCATTTACCGACCAAGGACTCAAATTTAATACTGTTCGTTAATTGTTTAAAATACTGTGTGCTTGTGTACATGTGAAAGTGTGAAGTAAAGTCAAACATATATTCGATTTTTTTACTGATAAAATATATCACTTTCACTTTTCAAGAAAAAGGATCAGATAAAACAAAAAGCTACTTCATTCTCTCTCTATATTTTTTCTCAAAAACTCGATCTGTTCATTCTCCATATATACATAATTTCTTGTGCAAATCGAAATAAAAGTCACCAGATTTTGTTCGCGATCTCATGCTGCACATTTTGATAGTCTTTGTGTCGTGATTGGTTGAGATTTGTTGACTGTTGCATTTTCCGGTGAAAGGAAGAGTTTTCCGGCGAGATTCGATCTGAAAGATTGTGGCAAGGATTTGATCGCGATTCATTTTAGAGTGTTTTGGTGGAAGTTTCATGTCTTAATTTGAAGAAACGAGCTAGTAATCGCATTTTTAAATTTTCCGGCGACTGTTCATAATTTCCGGCGAGTCTAGATCGATTCGATTTTTGCTCAGGGTTCACGATCATCTTTAGAGTATTTTGGTACTAGTTTCGTGTTTTGATTCAAAGTATTGAAGTTTTCCGGCCTGTTCTTCACTTTTCCGGCGAGTTAGTTGTTTTTTCCGGCCATCGTGTTTGAAACCACCATTTGCCGACTTGCTCATTTACCGACCTGACCCTTTGTGCGTGTTTACAGACTTAAGTTTCATCGTGTTTGCCGACTTCACCAAGAAACTACCATTTGCCGACGTTTTTGGTCGGCAAATCATCATTTCGAGTCGAACAACCCATTTGCAGACGTTTTTGGTCTGTAAATAAGAGTTTCAAGAAAATTTTGGCTAAGTGTTGACCGAATTGGCCATTTACAGACGTTTTTGGTCTGTAAATAAGAATTTCAAGAAAATTTTGGCTAAGTGTTGACCGAATTGGCCATTTACAGACGTTTTTGGTCTGTAAATAAGAGTTTCAAGAAAATTTTGGCTAAGTGTTGAACGAATTGGCCATTTACAGACGTTTTTGGTCTGTAAATACGAGTTTCAGAGAAAATTTGGCTAAGTGTTGGACGAAAACCCCATTTACAGACCATTTTCGTCTGCAAATCGTCATTTCGAGTAGAAACCTTCATTTACCGACGTTTTTGTCCTGTAAATTGCACTTTCATCCAAAAAGTTTCGTTTGCAGATTTTTTTATAAGGAAATCACCAGTTTTAGACGAGTATCATCTGTTAGTAAAATCACTTTTCTGAACATTGCATTTACCGACCAATTTGGTCGGCAAATCACACATTCACCCAATTTGAATTTTGAATCGTTATATTAGTTGTTATATTGGTGTGTTGATGTTGGGCTAAATCGGTATTACTTATATTCGGTGTTGATGTGTAGTTAGTTTGTGTTTGAATCCGTATCTTGTATTCTTCGTGTTGAATTTCTTTTGAACTTGAAACTGTTTTTTTTTAAGCTGCTGTGTGTCATGATAGGAAAGAATTTTGAAAATTGATGAGGTGAGAATGGAGAAAAGACGAGAGTTGTGTTGAATGTGGTGTTTGTGGGCTGAATTTTTTTTTTAGGGCTGAACTTTGTGTTAATTGTTGGGTTAAAAAAATTTTTTGGGCTAAAGAAAAGTAAATTGGGCTCATATTTTTTTGTTTGTTGGGTTAAAATTGGTTTTGGGTTAAGTAATTGTGAATTAGACTAATTCATTGTTGGGCTTATAATTGTTGGGCTAAAGTGGTGTTATCAAATTGTTTGGGCTGTTTTACAACATTGGATTAATTTGTCATTGGGCTCGAGTCGAAAATTCAAAATGTCATTGAATTGGTCATTGGATTGGATTTCTTTTATTGAATCGCCCGAGATGTTTAATTTTGAACCTTCCAAGTCAGCACATTATGATCATGGTTCTCAAACTTGTTCTTGTTTTCAGAAACATCATCTGCCATGTCTTGTTAAATTGCATCATCAAAATTTTAAGAATCTTTTGAAAGACTTTGGTGAACTGAATAAGACCCATGACAAACTTAAATCGGAAATCGACACTTTGAAATCAACAACGTCTAAGTCAATGTGCGAGTCCATGAGTTTTGAAAAACCATCTGATGACGATGTTTGGTATCATAAGAAAGAACATTGTTCTTGTTTTGCTTCTCGTTTCATGGACAAAAGTTTTCCTTGTGTTGTTCATCATTTCTTGGAAAAACAAGCTATATGGACAAAATTTCAAAATTTCAAAGAACAACAAGGAAACATTCAATTTGAAATTCACCAACTCAAAACCGAGAACAAAGAGCTCAAATCTGCGAATGATCTACTTTTGTCAAATCATGAAACTTTTCAAAAAGA
>JAOXNX010000032.1:8979190-8989553 GCA_028566075.1 Solidago caesia
AAAAAAATCAGGTTAGTGGGTTGGCGGGTTGACGGGTCGAGATTTCACAACCCTAACCCGGTTTTTTTTCAGGTCGGTTTCAGGTTGGGTCGAATATTGACAGCCCTAAATTGATAAATAAGGTGGTAGTTTGAACGAATATATATATATATATATATATATTTCATTCTGCAGTTATTATACGTGACAAATAAATCTAAAAACGAATTACAATAGCTAATTCTAGAGAAATTTCGAGAAACAAATAACTTACAATTGAACTTTCTATTTATGCCTAGTAATTCAGTCTACCACAAAGCTTTTCTATTGAGGAACTTACGTAAAAAGTTTCTTATTCTCTTGGATTTAGGTTTATAATTTGTTTTGTTTTCTTCTAAGGTCCCTGAATATTTTGTGTCAAAAACTTGTTTTTACAACTTGGATGTGACACAAACACACTCCAACATGAGGAGAGCAAAGCCTATGAAGGTGTTTTGTTATGTATCCATTTCCAATCTTTTGATATCAGTTGTCTTTTGTTATATTATGACGATGGTCCTACGTACGTGTCTGACACACACAAACACACACATATATAGGGTTCTAGGCACTAGTTTGTGTGACATATTCTTTTGATTAAAAATGTGTATTACATGATTGGAGATCACTAAAGTTATATGGTGATTTTTGCTGGAAATATAATGCTCTTGAAAATGAATGTAACTTTTGTTGTATACAGGAGTTATACCATGAGTTACATGCCTTGGACAGGTTCGAACAAGATTTTCGTCGAAAGCAACAAGAAGAGGAGAATCCTAACGCTGCTCCAAGAGGTAACCGTCACATTTTTTACATCACTGTTATTATTTATTTTAATTTGAATTGGTTATCTATTGTTGGATTAGGTGGTTGGCATAGATAATCTGACTTTAGGTTTTTGACTCGATGTACCTATGTAAACGTAACTTCTAAAATTTGAAAACCTGTAGGGGTAATTACATCATACGTATATCTTCGGTCATAAATATACTTTGAAACGATGAATGTCCACCTTAATATATGTTATGTTTTCACTAGGATGGTATTGTTTTCCTATCAATTAGATTATTGTTATCGTTATTACATCTCTTTTGCGATTGTCTAGATATTAATTATGTATTTTGCCACATCCATTGTTATGTATAGGTGGTGGTTGTTGCTTCCGTTATCAATGTAATTATTGTTATTATTTCCCTTCTATTACTTCCACTACTATTATTGTTGTTTATGTTGTTATTATCATTAATGCTATTAATTTTAGGATCATCATTGTTTGTATTAATATGGTCGCTACTATTGCCATTTTAGCGGGACAACTGACCATGCTTGATTTGTTCTGATATTTTCTTAAAATATTGTTTTCCCCTTTCACATGCACTTGTTTGACTTCATTGCATTACAAAAAAAATAGATGTTTGACGTCATCATGTATTTATTTTTCAATTGTGTGGGTGCGTAAAATGTATAGGGGACAGCCTTAATATCCTGAGAGCAGACTTAAAGAGTCAAAGGAAGCACGTGAGAAGTTTGCAGAAGAAGTCACTTTGGAACAAAATTTTGGAAGAGGTAACAAAGTATAACTATAAAACTAAAGAATAAGCCCATTAAATTTTATCCATCAGTTTAGAGGTTTTGGTGTTTCTGTTATAATCGTTACGTTTCCGCAAATTACCTGCGAGGAGTGTGTTGTTTCACTAACCATTTGTATTTGTTATTAAAGGTGATGGAACAACTCGTAGACATTGTCCATTTCTTACACATGGAGATTCACAATGCTTTTGGAACTGCTGGTATGATTATGGTCCACAAATTTTCCCAGTTTTGTCTTCTTAATGTGGTATTTAGGTATTTGATACTTAGTCAAAGACTTCTACTAAACTATGTGCCAAGTGTTTCAACTTGCATGTTGGTTTATCTTGTGATTTTACATAAGTATATTCTGAAACCCCTATGAGGAGTATTTGAGTTGCTCCTGACATGTTTAGATTATTTATCTTCTGAAAATTACCGCAGATACACAAATACCAGTAAAAAGCAACCGTCAAAAATTGGGAGCAGCTGGTCTTGCACTACACTATGCTAATGTTATTACTCAAATTGATACACTGGTGAGTTTCTATTCATTCAAATTATATTAGCTGTGTGATAATTGGCTTACATTGCTAAGACCTTTTAGCATGATAATTTGATGCTTACCAATAATCTTTTGTTTGGTAAGGGGTTATTGATATATATCTTTGTTATTGTATTATCATTATCATTATTTCAGTATTGTAATGTATTGTATTATTATTGTTAATTTTAGTAAGGTTTTTATCTGATCTGATTATAGGAGTATGGGTATTGATGAACTCTTTATACACTCATCAGGTTACTCGCTCAAGTTCTGTACCTCCAAGTACTAGAGATTCATTGTACCAAGGACTTCCGCCTAATGTTAAGTCAGCAATGCGCTCCAAATTACATTCGTTTCAGCCAAAGGAAGAGGTATGTGGCTTTATATTTTCTCTTCGTGGCATTTATTATGGAGGTGGCAATATGAGTGGGTTATAGGTTGAGTTGTCCTGCAAACACTTTGTTGTCTTTTTTTATTAATAAATATTAAATGTGGTAATCATAATCACATACACGATAACAATCTAAATCATTGGATAAAGTGATTTAATGATTAGAACAAACGCTAAATCACAGCAAAGAAACAAGTAGTAAGTATTGGACAAACAGAAACACAAAAGTCGGCTGTCTATTCAATAATCCACAACCAAATTAATCGGCTGTTAAAGAGGGATATCTGAAGTTCGAGCCCTCAGTCGCTCCTAAGACAAGAATAATGAAAATAAGAAAATTACAATAATCTCCAATCCCCAACCCTAATGGCCTACGGCCTTATTTAAACTGGGACATATCCCACAATTACACTTAACACCCACGTAGATAGACAAGACATAAATAACACATAAGTAATTAATATAAAATACGACTAGCCCCCTTGCACTAGAACCGACTTGCTCTTCTTCTTCCTGCCACGAACATAGAACCTACCCCAGCGTCCTCGACCTTGATTCATATCAATACCGCCCCTGTGAAGCACCACCTTGTCCTAAAGGTGAAAATCTGGGAACTGATTAACAATCTCATGATACTTTTCCCAAGTAGCCTCCTCCACTGGTAATCCCTTCCAAGCAATCATAACCTCTGAATCATCCCCCACTTTAATACCACCCAATACCTCTTCTGGTGACAAAAGCACAACCTGGTCCATATCTTTGGGCAATATTTCCTCTACTGGTTGAGTCCCTACCACTTTCTTCAATTGAGAAACATGGAAAACATTGTGTATTGATGTTTCAGTGGTAATTTCAATCTGTAAGCAACTTGCCCAACTTTCTCAATGACTTCAAAAGGACCATAAATATGGGAGTGAGTTTCTGCTTTATTCTAGCTGACACACTCACCTGTCTATAAGGCCGCAATTTTAAGAAAACCATATCACCAACTGCAAATTCCACGTCCCGTCTGTTACCATCTGCCTGAGATTTCATCAGTTGCCTGATTAAAATGAATCTTCAGTGCTTGTAAAACGCGATCCCTCTCAAGCAAATATTTATCAATATCAAAAGTTAATGCCTCTCCTCGTTCATATGATGGTAAACGAGGTGGTCACGATCATATATCACGTCTAGGGAGTCATTCCAATAGTTGTATGGAAAGAAGTATTATACCAATATTCAGCCCAAGGTAACCACTTAACCCATTCCTTGGTTTTTCTGATGCAAAACACCTTAAATACATTTCCAAGCTCCGGTTAACCACCTCAGTTTGACCATCCGTTTTAGGATGGTAAGCAGTACTCCTTTTCTGATTAGTTCCCAAAGACGTAAACAGCTCCCTCCAAAACTTACTAACAAACACAGGATCTCGGTTAGAAATTATCGAACCAGGAATACCATGCAACCTTACAATTTCACGAATAAAAATATCAGCAACTATAGTCGCCGTATATGGATGCTTTAATGCAATAAAATGGGCTGATTTACTCGAACGAGTAACGACCACCAAAATTACACTATACCCTGAAGACTTTGGCAACCATCAATGAAATCCATGGTCAAATCCTCCCATACTTTGTTCGATAACTCCAGAGGCTGTAAAAGACCTGCAGGTGATAACGTGGAGTATTTATTTCGTTGACACACTGTGCACTCAGAAACTAACCTTATTATATCCTTACGCATCCCAGCCCAATAAAATTCTTTTGATAACCGTTGATAAGATTTCTGTATACCCTCATGTCCCCCTATAACACTCCCATGAACCAACCCAAATACTTTGGCAATCACATCAGACCCCCTTGGCAACACCAACCGCCCTTGATACAATATCCTTCCAACCCACCATCACCGGCCTCAACCCTTTCTTTCAATGCTACTAACTCCGGGTTTAATTTAATTTCACGTAATATTTCATCGGTTAACCCCAACCTACTAACCGACAACATAGCTATTTGAAGACTTATCTCCCCGACGCGATAGAGCATCCGCCACACTATTCTCCTATCCTGGTCGGTATATGATATCAAAGTCATACCCAGATAATTTCACAATCCACTTCTGATGTTCACCCGGTACCGCGCGCTGTTCCAACTGGAATTTCAAACTTTTCTGATCGATCTCCACTTTTGAACAGCCATGACAATAGCCATTAGTTCCCGTTCATAAATAAACTTCAATTGTGCCCTTTTCCCAACACTTGACTGAAGAAAGTGTTGGGCGTCCCTCTTGCATCAACACCGCCCCCACCCCATGACCTGATGCATCAGTTTCCACTAAAAAATCTTTAGAAAAATCTGGTAAAGCCAAAACTGGTACCGAGTCATAACCTTCTTTAATGCAGTAAATGCTTTTGTAGCCTCGTCCAACCAGTAAAACCCATCTTTCTTGAGCAAATCAGTAAGTACCCGAGCAATTTTACCATACCCGTTTACAAATTTCCTATAATACCCCGTGAGACCGAGAAACCCTCCCAACTCGCGTATATTGCGAGGAATAGGCCACTCCACCATAGCCGCAGTTTTAGATGGGTCTGCCATCCGTAGTTACAGTATGCCCTAAATACTCCACCTCTTCTTGCCCAAAAACACACTTCTTACGGTTACAAAATAACTTCGTCTCCCATAAACATTCAAACACAGTAATTAAATGATCCCTATGCTCAGCCCATGAACGACTATAGATTAATATATCATCAAAAAATACCAAAACAAACTTACGCAAGAATGGCGTAAATACTCGGTTCATCAATGCTTGAAACGTGGTTAGTCCAAACGACATTACCAAAAACTCATAATGATCCTCATGCGTAGGAAAAGCAGTTTTATGAATATCAGAATCCGCCATACGAATTTGGTGGGTATCCTGACTTCAAATCCAATTTAGTAAACAAAGTAGCACCATGCAATTCATCTAAAAGCTCATCAAATACAGGTATTGGAAATTTGTCAAGAACTGTTGACTTGTTCAGTGCCCTATAATCCACGCAAAAACGCCAACTTCCATCTTTCTTTTTAACCAACAATACTGGACTCGAGAAGGGACTAGTACTTGGCCTAATAACCCCCGATTCCAACATCTCCCCAACTAACTTCTCAATTTCATCCTTCTGAACTTGAGGATAGCGATATGGCCGAACATTAACCGGCTCTACTCCATGTTTTAAAGTGATAGCATGCTTGTTACCCCTCAACGGTGGTAACCCCGAAGGTAAACAAAAAATATCAGCATATAATAGTAATAAATCATCCAACTGAGGCCTAACCTGAGATTCCGGAACACTCATACTATTGAGATCCGTACCGAAAAGCAAAAAACCCTCCTCGATGCCACACAACCCTTTACTCAAATCGCGTAGGGAAGCTGCTCCTCTACACAACCCCGGTTCCCCTTGCAAAGTAACTCGTTTATAACCATCATGAAACGACATAGTTAGTGTAGCCCAATTTATACGTGTATCTCCCAATGGCTGTAACCACTTCATCCCCAAAATCAAATCAGTACTACCCAAATAAAATGGATAGAAATCATCCTTAACCTCAACCTCCGGAAACACAATACATAATTTGTTTACAAATTCCATTACTTTTATTCGCTTTCCCATAACACTACCCCCTTTTGTCGTTTACCCAATACACGCAAATCTAATTCCCGAACCAAACGAGTTGACACAATTATGTGTCGCCCCGCTATCCACCAAAACCACTACATCACGCCCTTGCACCAACCCTCTAACCTTCATAGCAGTAGGTGAAGTAATACCTGCCACCGAATGAACGGAGACCTCGATCATATCTATATGCGCATGGTCCGCTTCTTCCTCCCCACCTGAATCTGACTCAGAATCCTCGTTTCCCGGCTCAAGAATAACCCTTAAACAACGTAATGCTTTATTAGGGCAACGGTGACCGGGCCCAAATTTACCATTACATCGGTAACACAATCCCTTTGCGCGTTTCTCAGCAAACTCGGCATCAGACAAACACTTAAAAGGTTTCTTAGAGTCACTTACCATCGAAGTCTTTCCAGTTGTAACCACAGAACTAACCAACGGCCCCCCAAAAAAAAAAAAAAAAAAAACGAGCTGTACCAAACTTGGACACCCCTTGAGCTTTATCCTCCTCCGCCATGATAGCTAACTTAATAGCTTGCACTAGCCCTCTTGCAAGAGTTTAACCTGAGTATGAATTTCAGCCTTCAAACCCTTAATAAAAGTACCTAACAGAACATTCTCGGCCATGCCTTCAAACTGTGCCGCTATTCGTTCAAAAAGGCTCACATACTCTCAAAGCGTACCCTCCTGCTTAATAGCCAGAAATTGCTCATACCAAGTCCCTGGCCTGAGATGGTTGGAAGCGATCCAACACACAAGTTTTAAGAACCTCCCAATGACGAAAAGGCTCACGTTTCTCCCGCCAACGAACCCACGCCAATGCTTGATCGACACAATACCGCGGCCCTTAGCTTATCCCCGGGCTGGGTGAAATCCTGAACATCAAAGAATCGTTCCATCTTAAAAACCCATCCATAAACATCCTCACCCCCAAACATAGGCATCTTCAATTATCGCAAACGAAAATCACCACGGACCAAAGGTTGACCCCCAACCCGAATTCCATCCAATAGTGAATTATCCATCCCGCCCAACACACCCGATCCGGACGGACGGTTAGCCTCAAACCCATTCTGCCCTTTTTTCGCATCCCCTAAAAAATCAGAACATGTATCCACAACAGTAGAACCAGATGACCTGTTGTTATCAAACCCTTCAAACCCGAATCCCTCCTGCTGACGCCTTTCAGTGAATCGATGTAACCCCGACGGATATTCAAAACCTACTGGCTTAGTCGTGGCAAGTGAAAATGCAGACATAAGAGGCATAGAAGTAGTCGACGTTGCTAGCACAGGAGGAGCCGAAGATGCACTCTTCAGCGGCAGTGACGGCTGAACCGGAGAGAACTTAGCAAACATCGCCATAATTTCAGCATGACGTAACTCATTAGAGGCTGCCTGCTGAGCAGTCGTAGTCTGCAGACCTTGCAAAGTTGCGGATTGCTGGTCACTGGTACCCTGTAAACTCAACAGTGCGGCTTCAATAGTATCCAATCTAGATTCTGTCGTGGTCTGAAATTGTTCAGAAGCTAGGTGAAACTGTTCGGAAACTGAACGCAACTGTTGGAATTCATCTTCCAATTCAGATGTATGCGAATCACTCAATTTTCAATATTTTATAATAATTTGTTATGGTTTTTCGGTATTCTTTATTGCAGCTTACCATCCCCGAAATTAAAGCAGAGATGGAGAAAACTCTACAATGGCTAGTTCCAATTGCGACAAACACAACCAAGTAATCTTTGACATTCTTGATTATATATATATTGTCTAATTTGTTCTTACAACAATAGTATTTTTATGTTCGCAATTTCACAAATGAAATGGACATATCTGGGTGTACTTTGGATGTGCATTTGCAAAGTAGCTATTGCAACTTGACGAATAAGAGGGATATATATAATTTTACTTTTGTCTCAAATCTCAACAATCAGTTTCTCTTATAGCAAATCCTTACTTCCTCCAAATCTGATTATTTTGACACTAATTAATCAGAAATAATTATTTTCATTATCAGTTTTTTTTTCTTTCCTGAATACTATGGCTTGAAGCTGCTATAATAAGTTTAAACTTTAAAGACACATCCAAAAGTCCCCTTAGCTTTCTAAACCTGTTCCAAAATAGGACAAACGAGCTTAATTTTTATTTTTGTGCATGATGTTCTATTACTTATCAACTGCTAATCTTGTGTGATTTCGAATATAAATGTGATCAATACAGAGCACATCATGGATTTGGCTGGGTTGGAGAATGGGCAAATACAGGGTAAGTTGTATTTCCGATGCTTTTTCTGCTCTAATGTGGCAAAATGGAGAGGTCAGTCAGGTTGGATATAGAGTTAAAAAGGGTGTCATATATGATTACAAAGATAGTATTCTTATAAATATAATTCAATTTTTTTTTATTAGTAATGCAATTTAGGAGGTTTTATGTAGCTGGTTCATGCCTGTTTGATCTGTTCAAATCCTTCATCTGATCTGTTACAAAAATCTAGTCAAAAAGATAACCCAAATCATCCCATTTTGGGTTAAGCGGGTTGAAGTTGCCACCTCTATCTACTGTATCCAAATTTTGTTTCAGTTAGTTGACTAGTTAATTTCCTGTAGATCCGAGGCAAACCGAAAGCCTTCTTGCCCGGTTGACTCATTACGAATAGAGACTCTCCACCATGCAGATAAAGAAAAAACGGAAGAATGTATCCTTGAATTAGTAGTTTGGCTTCATCACCTAGTTTGCCAATCAAAGGCCATAAATGGTGGAATGCGATCACCAGTTAAATCCCCAATTCGTTCCCCAAATAAAACAGGAATCCAACTTTCATCAAACAAACCTAATTCCCCATTGCCATCACTCACAAGCGAAGACCGAGAAATGCTTCGGGACGTAAGCAAAAGAAAATTGACCCCGGGAATAAGCAAAAGTCAAGAATTTGATACCCGAGACAGGTTAAGCAAGCACCACAGGCTAACAAAGAGCAGTAGTCATTCCCCAACACGGGAAGTTAAGCGAGACCCGTTTCCGATCAAGCGACCGTCATTGGTTCCGGTTATTAGTTTTCATATTGATAAGATCAAAGCTATGGATGTTATAGACCGGGTAGATGATATTCGAAGCGTGTAAGTAAATCAAACGATATATTGAGGGGTTTCTATATCTATAAGTAGTGGTGTTGAACCAAGATGTATGGAATTGACTTGATCTTGGTTGGATAGATTTTTGGTTTTTTAGAGATTGCATTTTGCATATGAGAGTCAACTAGTGTCGTATGTACAGAGATCTGCAGTTTCTGTCTCATAATTGGAAAGTTTTATGCTCATCTTTTTTACAGTATCATCTTTTCGTCTACTTATGAATGCAGAATCTGCCATCCATTATACATATTTTTATTTGTTTCTTTTTTAACTAGGTGGTTCACGCTATGTTGAAGCGTATGTGTTAATGGGTCGGGGTTAAAGAAAACCACAAATATTTTCAAAGGAATCTCTAGTATTTATTTGGTTCAAAATAAAACAAATGTTAAAAAAAAAATCAAGTTGTCACGTGTCTGTTTTCCTTTTTAAGGTCAATACCACAACGACACAATCATGTTTATGTTTACTCTAAAAAATGACCAAAAAAACCCCAAAAATCAAACCAAAACAAAACAAAAAGTTAAAGGAAAACGAATTCCAAACAAAATATATATAAAACAAAATGTTACAAAAAAAATGGCTAAAATAAAAATAAAAGTTAAAAAAACAAAAATATTATAAGGAAAAAAATGTTAAAAATAAAAAAACCCAAAAATAAAATTACAGTGGAAAAAAGATGTTGACAAAAGAAAAGCCAAAAATCAAAGCAAAACAAAAAAAAATACAATTAAATTGTAAAAAAAATGTTGAAAAAAAAGAATATTAAAAATGTAGAAGAAAGAAAAAGGGAGTAAAATGTCATTTTCAACTTCCAAAAAGAAAAGGGAACCAAAAACAAAACATGAGGAGATAAAATATAAATACCAAAAACCCCTCAAAAATGTTGGGTTGTTGAATTTGAACCAACGACCTCTTGGAAGTAAAATGGACTACAAATCACTCCTACCAACACATTTTTTGTTTTACTTTTTGCTAAACTATATATATAGGGGTTGGTTATTGTAAAACAAAACTTAACGTAAAACAAATAAGACAAGATCTAGACCATTGGAT
>JAOXNX010000032.1:8997190-9008249 GCA_028566075.1 Solidago caesia
CTTGTAGCGGGCTTAAAATACGTAGGCACCCATGTGGGTGCAATGGTTTCGGGTTAACCATCCACCATTAACCTTTTAACACAGCAGAGCATGCAGGCTGCATCCTAGGACCTTTTTTTCAATTCCTTCTTTTTTAATGATTAATTAAAAAGGTTTTTTTAAGTATATTTTTTCATACTTTTTTTTTATTATTATTTTTTTATTTTTAGTTTCTATTATCTTGTAATGAAAGTTAAAAATGTGCCTAATTCGGGTTGATTGGATACTCACCTGGATCAGATAAAAAAATAGCATAAGAAACAGCTGAAAAAGATGTTTGTGGTCAGCTATGCATGTGAATTTTGCACCTAAGATAAGGCCGCTTCCCTATGGGAGTCGGCGTGAGCCCATTATGCTCTCATCTTGCATGCCACCATAGGCACCATGCCATCTTAGGCCCTTCATTATCATTCCTCATTATATTTTGGAAGGGGTTGGATGAGATGTGGGTGGGGTTATGTGTGTTGACCTGTCCAGAGGCTTAGCGAGTTAGCGTACTTATACCCATTTGAACTTCTGGCAAGTCAATACCAACTTCTTGTCTTCTATCGTGTTTGGATTGTGTTCATGATCCGTCTTTGTTTTGTTTGTCAGGCTATATGACTTGTCTTGGGTGCCTCTTCTGTTGTATCAGTTGGTGTAATTGTTTTTTTTTCTTTGCAGTCAACACTTGATATCTTTTCTAGGAAATAATGTTTCAGGTCTTTCTCGAACATGTTTGTGTATCTTTTGTAGTCTAAACAGTCGTGTTTAGATGCCATAAAAAATGAATGTTCACGATTCTAGGGGACATAAATGGCATCTTTTATGCGCTTGTAAGGCCAATTGGCCCCTACATTAACTAATGACCTGATGACCTATAGGTAGAATTGCAAAGTCTGTTTATCTAAAGCTAAGGACGATCACACACTCATGCGATGGTGTTTCACTTCACCCATTGGTACCACCCACCTTTTGTATATTATAATCTCTTTCCTTCTCTCTATGTGGTTTGGCCTCCATGTTCTTATGTCTGCTGCACTCATCACGAATGCATGTTGTCTTGTGGTTTCAGTATGTTGTAAGAATATGATAATTATGCATGGGAAATCGGAGAAATGATTTAGTATACTACAAGAAATACTAAGAAGTATTAAGTTTTGATGCTTATTTTCTAAACTATAAATGACCCTGATTGGTGCCCCGAGGCATTAAATTTAATTTGGTTTTTTCATACAACGTCCGACTTTCAAGCTATGTTCAATATTCTATACTTATAGATTCATCTAATGACTACCTATGCCTTAAGGCTATTCTCAAATCTTATCCAACTTTTATCTCTTGTAGCTTATTTGACCTCTAATCTTCTAATGCTTCATAAACATTCTATCACTTTAACCCTCTCTATCATTCTTTAATATTGCTTTTGAAGGTTAGTAGGCGAGAGTTACAAATTTGTATGAAACTGGGTTCTTATTTATGCTGGAGTTGTTGCTAAAATTGGGTGGTGGTTATGAAACTGATTCAGAGCTAAAGTTTAGTGCTACACATTCTTAAATGTATCTGTTATTAACTTGGGTAGTTGGTTAGAAAATGTTTGTAAGCTGAAAGAAAGGAGAGAGAGGTAGGCTATCTATTTTTGGAAGTCATTGCTTGTATTTTGGTTGTCCAGTTCTTCCTATGGACTAAAGGGAGGAAAGGGTCCTTAGGTAGTAGCTGCGAGAGTTTGCATGAAGCTAGATAATATCGTAGATACGGGCCTATTACTCAAACGCGGTGCCCTATCTTATCGGTATATGCTAGCAAGGGTGGTTAGCCTTGTACTTGGCTAGGCAGGAAAGCCTCTCCAAGCTCTTTAAACTACGAAGCAGTCTTCTAGTTGAAGATAGTAACAAAAGCTTCAAAGAGATATGTAGTGAAAACTACATTGTACATCCTTTGGGGTTTGGGGGGGACGTAGAAGAGAGTTGATAGCAGTCAAGGCATCAACCATAGACTTCAGTTCCCTTGAATAGGCATCCATAGGCTTGTTATCTTTCCTGTTATTCTGAATATTGAACTTTAATTTTATTTCTTTATCTGTGAACTGATCAACAAATCTTTGTTCTAAAGCCATCCAAACATCCATATATGTTTCGTTTTTCATATTGTATACTTTCGTCAACATGTCCGCGGAGAACATTGAATTATTAGCTGTTGCAAATATTCAAATTTATATGTTTTTAATAATGTGCTCGCTTGCTGGGGGGAGCAATAAAATAAATTAACTGGACCACAACCGAGTTAACTGAAATAGTTGGATGGCTGATGTTTCGGTATGTAATTTTTTTAACTGAAACATATGTCTCGTTATGGTTTTGTATATCTATATAACCGAATTAATCGAACCTAACCTAACCGAACATATATCAAGTTTGGTGATGATGTTTAATTATATATTGTATGTGTATGTGTATATAAGTATGTGTGTATTATATATATCGTGTATATTTATATGCTAAAAAAACCTTTAAAAGCTGATGTGAGCTTTCTTGTAGGGAAGAACTTTATTCATCATGAAATAACCAAAGATTACAGGGAATACAAATCTTTAAAAGCTCCTGGGATTTATATTTTTATCCCACATCACCCTGTGCTAGAAAAATTAGTAGCTGCTTCAACTATATAACATCACATGCAACACCTTTACAACTTGTTCTTTTGGGCTTCAGTGTTTGGGTTGGCTCCTTTTGTTTTAGGAGTATTTGACCCAAGCCCGTTTATAAGATAAAAGTTTATTTTCAGTTTAATGGTCTGAGTTTGGTGGATTATCGGTTTAACCGAAAACAACCCATTAATATGGGAAAACTGAAAATCGACTGACTTACTAACTAGATCCATTCGGTTTTTAGGTTTTCATAACTAAAATTTTTGGATTTGGCTTTGGTTAATAATTGACCCAACCCATGCTAACCATATCACTCGCTTTTAGTAATCTAATTGTATATATATACATTTATCGACGTCGATGACATCGTATTAAGAGGCAAAACATGAGAATTTCATATCCTTAATTATTTAAACCCACTAACCTCACTAATCCACTAAAGTAGTTAATTAAATTTTTTAATCTTTACAGTTATTAATTTATTTATTTTTGTTTAAACTTTATCCTTAAACTCATTTTATATTTTATTTTTAATCATTAAACTTGATATACTTTCAATTTTCAACCTTGACTTTTTCTATGGTTAAAAAAAAAAAATCCAAAAATACATTTCCCAGAGAAGCACAAATGAGAAAATAACTCGTTAATGTATATTGCCGGGATGTTCCTTGATTGTACATCTATGTTGTGAAAAATATGATTTCCGGGACAAGCCATCTCATATTCATTTACAATAGTATCAAATCTGATTATTTCTTCTCTGTCCTAACACTTAGATCTCACTAAGGTCTTAAAATTTTGTTGTCATGGAAAGAAAAGTGACTGTGAAGTGGAGTATGTATTCATACTTGTCAGCTTTGCCATTCCTTCATAAAGTTTGAATCCAGTTAATGATATCTTTCTCTTCGTAAAAGCTTTAAGTTCTCATTTTCTACACTTACACCTCCTTTCTGAATGCTGCATGTAATGAGTTCGTTTGATTCTTTTCATTCTGGTTATTTGTTGCAAATCATTTTAATAAATACAATTTCTAATATGTTTCATGTTGCTGATGGGGTTTATGGCATACAGACTTTATTGTCAATGAGAGAGTTGATCCACATGATGAAGAAGGTGCAAGGAGGATGCATCATCGTCCTCTGCTTTCACGTGAAGATGACCAGGAAGATGTTGAAGCTCTTGAGAGAATAATTCAGGAGAGATTTGCTAGGACTCGTACAGAATATGATGATGACGATGCGACAGAGGTGGATCAGCAAGCTCTTTTGCCATCTGTTCGTGATCCAAAGTTGTGGATGGTGAAATGTGCGGTATGCTATAAAGCTTATCCTCATTAGTTATAGTATCTTTATATGGAACTAGTTCATTGATCAGCTGTTCTCTTTCATGTGCTAGATTGGTCATGAGAGAGAGGTGGCTGTTTGCTTAATGCAGAAATGCATTGATAGAGGTTCTGAGCTGCAGATTAGATCTGCTATTGCGCTTGACCATTTGAAGAACTATATCTACATTGAAGCAGATAAAGAAGCCCATGTGAAAGAGGTATTTTGCTAGGTCAAATTGTTATGGGCATAAATAACTGAAACTTGAAAACATCCAAAAAATTTGAAACTGGAAACTAACAAACTATGTTGCTTTTGTTAGTTTCAGTTATTGTTCATGTTATAACTGATAGGGTAATCAACAAAAAAAAGCGAGTTTACTAGACAACAACTTTCTATTAACCATTACTTTTTACTTTCCTTAACAACTTTTTTATTTTGGGGATTTGCTAGTCAATGGGAAATAAGTTGCTGGAATTTTCTAGTTTGAAAATGCTTCTTTCTTTTAAAAAATTGAAATTTCCTAACTGGATAACCCACCCGAAAAAGCCAGTTAATTGACAAGCGGTCCGCCATTTTTCTTGGTTGAGGTTTAAGAAACAGGGAATCGACACAAGCAGTTAGTTTCAGTTAAACAGGTCAAAATAGAATAGACTGGATTAGCGAGATTCGTTTTCATCCGAACCCCATCTTGTTAAGCCTAAGAGGCACGAGCTATATCTTACATACTCTATTGGAAATTGTACATATCTATTGTTTAGGTGTACTAATAAGAAGTATAAGAGAACCCTAATATGATACTTTTGCATTTCTTCGAGCTGTCAGGCTTGCAAGGGTATGCGTAATATATATACTGGCAGCAAGATCTTACTGGTCCCTATAAAGGAAATGACTGATGTTCTATCAGTTGAGAGCAAAGCTATTGATCTGTCCAGGGATACTTGGGTCAGAATGAAGATCGGAACTTACAAAGGGGACCTTGCGAAGGTAAAATGCCCATCACTGGTGAGTAGTAAAGCCACCATAGAAAATTCACTCCTCTTTTCTTGTAGGTTGTGGATGTTGATAATGTGAGACAGAGAGTTACAGTGAAGTTAATACCAAGGATCGACTTACAAGCCTTGGCAAACAAATTGGTATGTCTAATAGGCCCTTGATCTAAAATTGAATTGATGTGTTTACCATGTAGTTGTGTTTGTAGATTATGTATTCAATCCTTGCCCTGTTAGTCTGCATATATTTTCTATTCCAGAATAAGTTATCATTGTTTTACCACAAAGAAATAGTACTTACATATTTTCCACAATGACCCATCTAAGTAGAGGTGCAGAATAGGGGAGTTAAATGTATACAATAACAGGTTGGGCTGTTCTGGAATGTCATGTTCTTTTGAAAACAACATATAAATAATTTTTTTTTGGGAACTGCCATATAAATAATTAGTTTGCCATATAATGTCATGTTACTCATTTTTTTGGTTTCTAGTAGAAATAGTAAGAATCATGTTTTTTGGAATAAAAAAAGATGATTTTATATATGTTATTAAATACTAGCATAGTTTCTTCCATGAACTTATATACAAGGGTTTATGCATGAATATTTTAAGTCTAGCTACTTTTTACCCATTTGACTTGATTCTTTTTAAGATATCTTTTTTACCTTGTTTGTTTGAACTATTAGAGAGAAAAATAATGTGTCAAAGTTATTTTTAAGTTGTTATATGTTAAGTTTTTACAGTGAATCTGAATATGTAGTGAATTTGAGAATAAGCTTTCAGGACTCATTGATTGTGCCATTTCAGGAAGGTAGGGATGTTGTGAAGAAGAAGACATTTACCCCTCCACCGCGCTTTATGAATGTTGATGAAGCTAGGTCTGTTCATAATCCGTAGTATTATCTTATCATACTAGTTGGTGCCTCTTGTGCTTTCTCAACATATCTTATTCATTTATTTATTTTCTTCACCGTTACTCTATGCCCAGAGAAATGCATATCCGCGTTGAGCGTAGGCGGGATCCAATGACCGGTGATTATTTTGAAAATATAAATGGCATGATGTTCAAAGACGGATTCTTATATAAGACTGTGTCCATGAAATCAATAAGCACTCAGAATATACAACCAAGTTTTGATGAACTTGAAAAGTTCCGGCAACCTAGTGAGAACGGGGATGGTGATATTGCTAGTTTATCTACGCTCTTTGCCAACAGAAAGAAAGGACATTTTATGAAGGGTGATAGAGTTATTGTTATCAAGGGGGACCTTAAAAATCTGAAAGGATGGGTGGAGAAAGTCGAAGAAGGGACTGTTCATATTAAGCCGAGTGAGGAGGGACTTCCTGTAAGTAAATCATTTTCAGTTGTATTCTTCATTTTGAATAAAGTTTTTGCTGTAAGTTATTTCTGAGTATATTCACATTTCTTTCATCTTTCAGAGAACTCTTGCTGTAAGTGAAAGAGAGCTCTGCAAGTACTTTGAGCAAGGGAATCATGTAAAAGTTGTTTCTGGTGCCCAAGAAGGTGTGACTGGAATGGTGGTTACAGTTGAAGGTCATGTGGTTAACATAGTGTCAGATACCACCAAGGAAGTTGTAAGTAGTGAAGATATCACTTTCGCTTGTATTTTTAATTTTTGTGAAACAACCACTATTTGTTACTGACTTATTTGTTGTTCCAGGTACGTGTGTTCTCTGATAATGTTGTGGAGAGTTCTGAAGTAACATCCGGCATTACCAAAATTGGGGACTTTGAGCTCCATGATCTTGTCCAACTGGAGTAAACTACTTTCTACAAAGCTTGCGCATTTTTTTTCTTTCTAATTTCGGTATCTTATGTTTCTTTTATTTTGTGCAGTAATGTGAACTTTGGTGTAATCATACGCGTAGACAGTGAAGCTTTTCAGGTTGGTGTTTTTAGATTACTATCTTGTCATAGTAAAGATGTGTGATTGTTTAATGTGTTATTTCTCTACAGGTTCTGAAGGGTGTTGCAGATAGAGCAGAGGTACAACTTGTTAGGTTGAGAGATATTAAATACAAGATTGATAGGAAAATATCTGCTCATGATCACTATAAGAACACGGTATCAGTGAAAGATGTAGTTAAGGTTCTGGAAGGTCCATGCAAGGTGAGTCTTTTATTCTTTCTGTTGAATTAATGTGTTTTGTCTTCATTGATTATATCCATTTTTTTGTTAGGGGCGACAAGGTCCTGTTGAACACATATATAAAGGGATGCTATTTATATACGATCGTCACCATCTGGAGCATGCTGGATTTATTTGTGCCAAGTCCCAATCATGCGTATTAGTTGGTGGTTCTCGAGCCAACGGTGATAGAAATGTATGCATTATCTGATTTCATGATCTGTTTTGTCTTTCATTACTTATTGCTTTATATATCGATCACTTAATTATTTATTCAATGTTTCTGAGCGATTGAATTTTATGTTTTAACTTACGTTATGTAGGGCAATCCTTTGGCTTCAAGAGCTTCTCAGCTTAGGACTTCAACTCGATTTCCTAATTCTCCGGGTAGATCTCCGGGAAGAGGAGGTCCACCACTACGTATGTTTTACATTAATGTGATACACTTACACACACAAGTTGTTTTCACCAAAGTTGTGCTCAGTTTCGTTGAAAGTAGGGTTCCCTAATAAGCATTGTTGATTAATGTAGCTGGTGGGAGGCACAGAGGTGGGGGAAGGGGGAAAGATTCTTTAGTTGGAACATCCATCAAAATTCGGTTGGGTCCCTTCAAAGGATACAAGGGGCGTGTTGTTGATGTCAGTGGAACATCTATTCGGGTTGAGTTGGAGTCACAAATGAGAGTTATTAGAGGCAAGTTTTATTTATTTATTTATTTATCTTTTATCTCTTTCCGTTACTTTCTTGAGTTGTTTACTGTTTTTCGCCTTGCATTTATATGGCCTTGTCTTTTTACAGTTGATCGCAATCAAATCTCTGATGTTGTCAATGTTACAACCCCGTATCGGTATATTTGCACCTGCCCTTTCTGTTTTTCCTGCTGATTATAAAAAGAATGTATTTGCTCACTGTTCTATGCTTTACCAGTGACACACATAGGTATGGCTCTGGAAGCGAGACACCTATGCATCCTTCACGAACCCCACTTCATCCATACATGACCCCTATGAGAGATCCCGGAGGTTGGCTCTTTTAAAGTTCATCTCATAAATTGTGTGGAAGGAGTGCATTTTTCTTGCTCAAGTTTAATGTATTGTAATGTTCTTTCAGCAACACCTATTCATGATGGCATGAGGACACCTATGCGTGACAGGGCATGGAATCCATACACACCAATGAGTCCTCCAAGGTCTGCTATAAATGATTTATAATGTTAAAACCGGAGAATATAATTAATATTTGCATTGGAAAAAGTTTTGCAAATAACAGATGGTTATATACAGTCTTGGTTAGGGGTGGCAATTTCAACCTGTCGGTGGATTAATTCAGATTATCTTTTGATTTGAAAGGGTAAAATGGATAAATTATAATATGTTAAAAGTATAAAGTTCAAAAGTACCCGATGTATGTTTTTAATGCCTAAAACCACCTAAATCATTATATCATGAAAGTGCATTAATTTTTTCAAAAATAGTTTTGTAATCATACACATCTAACACATTCATTATCTATTCTTCATATACAGTGAGAATCAGAACTCCTTTTAAAAAACTGTTGCATTTTAGACTGAACTGATCTGTTAGACATATATAAGAAAATACTCTTGTCCCATTACCCAAGCTGGACGTTAAGCTCATTTTGCCTCCAAGTAATATGCGTTTTTACCAATTTTGTGAATGTTCAGAGCAAATACCTTTATGACCTTCTTTATTTTGATTGTAACCAATGTTGACATGTGAATATTACAGATTCGTACAAGCTTAATGACTGGTGTATATGTGATGTGATGGGTCGTAGTAATACTAAGCTATATATTTTGTCTGTTTACAGGGATTCTTGGGAAGATGGAAACCCTGGTTCTTGGGGAACTAGTCCTCAGTATCAGGTAAGCACTTTAGCCCCCTCTAACGGTGTACGAATTCAAATTCCAAATCTGCATCATTAATGGTATATCTGTTTGCCTTACATGCAGCCGGGAAGTCCCCGTTCAAGAGCATATGAAGCACCAACTCCTGGTTCAGGATGGGCTAACACTCCTGGCGGGAGTTACAATGAAGCTGGCACACCAAGGGATACTACTCCTGCCTACGGTAATCAATACATTCTCCTCTTTTTCATGGATCTCTTTGATTTGCTGAGGAAATATTTTTGCTAAACCAATATATATATCTTATGTTACTACAGCTAATGCTCCAAGCCCTTACTTACCATCAACGCCTGGTGGACAGCCGCCTATGACACCAAGTTCAGCATACTTACCTGGTACTCCTGGTGGCCAACCAATGACTCCTGGAGGTGGCGGTTTGGATATGATGTCACCTGTAGTAGGTGGGTTTTAACTTCTTGTGGTAGTAATATTTTGTATTTTGGCCGAGTTTCTGATAACTGCAAAGAATATTCTACCAAATATTATGTATTTTTCAGTAAATCAGTGAGATTCACATCATTGCGAAAGAGTTTTATAACAGATTGGATATTTACCCATGATGTACCTTATTACATATTGAAACGTTATGGGTGGTTTTGGTGGTTTTCGCAGGTGGAGATAGTGATGGACCTTGGTTCCTGCCAGACATATTGGTAAATATACGCAGACCAGGTGAAGATGCTACCATTGGTGTCATCCGAGAAGTGCTTCTGGTATGTAATTTCTTTGAGAACTGCTCCCTGGTCAATGTGGATGTTTAAGTGTAACATCTATAATTCTTTTTCTTATAATAATAATCTTTTTACATTCTTTTAGGACGGCGCATGTCGAATAGCTCTTGGTTCTAGTGGAAATGGTGATGTCATCACTGCCAACCCCAGTGAGATAGAGGTGGTAGTGCCGAGGAAGTCAGACAAGATTAAGATAATGGGTGGAGCTCAGCGTGGGGCCACTGGGAAGCTGATTGGTGTTGATGGCACCGATGGAATTGTTAAGGTGGACGACACTCTTGATGTTAAGATATTAGATATGGTCATTCTAGCCAAGCTAGCACATTTATCATAAGTTTTGAAACTGTTGTAAACTCAAGTATGTACATTATTATGGATTTATTTATTTGAGCTTCAGAAACCTAGTCAAGTAAGTTTGATAATTTTGTTATGTTCAAGCATCTGGAGTGATGTCTTTTTAACGGTGTAAGCACTACATTCGGTGTCATCACATGCGGGTGCTGTACCGTGGTATCCGTACGTGGTTTTGCAGGATAGCTTTTTACTTAATTTTTAATGAGTGATCATTTCGGATAAAAAACAAGTTTTGTATGATGTTGGCAGGGCTGTGGTAACGCTAAAGCGGTTTTGATTAAGTAATAAGAGAGACGGATGAATGTTAAAATATGAGTAACTCACAAATTGAACCTATGTTGGTCCAGTTTTTACTTTCGATACTCCCGTTCTTTTTGTATTAGCGTTCTTAAACTCCAATTTTTTATTTTTCGTTTGACGTCCCTGCCAAGTCTGGTTTTCATGTTATGGTAAAATGGCCTTTTCTCGACCTAAAATAATTATCACAATTGTCAATCGTGTATATAGTTTAATTCATTTTCTCACCAACTAATCGTTGGAAAAAATCAAAATACGTTTTTTCTTTTTTATATTTTTAACCTTTCCTCTATAATATAATACTATAATCTACTATAATACTAGATTTAGCACCGTGTAAAATACACAGGAGGTTAATGACATTTTTAAAATAAAATGGATTATTAGTATTTTTTTTATCTTCCATCTTTATGCATATCAACACCTTGTAACGTACAATTGTTCATGCGTCAAGTTCTTAATTAGTCAATTTATATATACTTTAAATTATTAATAATGGAGATGTACCTTGTATACATATATTATTTTATTTTATTTTTTTAAATTAATTGATAACCTTTATGCAGTTGATAGATTATTAAATATTAATTAATACATATATGTGAAAGTTTGTTTTAATA
>JAOXNX010000032.1:9010624-9021048 GCA_028566075.1 Solidago caesia
TCAGTTGTACCATGAATAACTACGTCATCATCTCTGTTGGCATAGTATGCATAATCTAAAGTAGTGTCCACTGTATCAGTTTCTATCACTTCAGCATCATAATGAATCTCTGCCAAATAAGCCTGATTGTTTTCTTCAGCCCCAATACTTCCCCAGTTGTAAGTACCATCAGATTGAACTGTCAAAGCTCTTGATTTATCTACCCCTCCTAAACCTTGATTTCCAGAATTGTTGTACTGACGACTGTGATTCTGATTACTAGACCCACTCTGGTTGAAGTTTTGTCTACCAATCGCTGAGTTGTTGTCACGTTTCGGTCTTTGACACTCCCTAGCAAAATGACCAAATCCATCGCGATTATAACACTTTGCCTTGGACTTGTCGAAACCCAATTTTCCATCTTGCATCTTCCTACATGTTCTTTCGGTAAATCTCTGTACCCTCAGTGTGATCATAGCCAATTGCCAGTTCAAGTCCATTTCTTCTAAATCATCTGGATCAACCTGTCAATAATCTTTTCTAACTAACTCAAGATCAGTCAACTTCCCACCAGCTACTTTCTCATGTGCAGCAACAAACGAGGCAAGCATACTCAGATGTCCCTCAGCAGATCGTACGCTCGTCGGCATATTGTTAATAGCTCTAGTAGTAGAATTAGTTGGCTGATTTCCCTTATACATAGTCATTGCACCGTCAGGCGAAGATACATAACATGCACTATTCTCAGAATTCACTATCAGATTTGACTTTTCCACTTCCCCACTGAAAAATGCAGTCACATCACCACTACCAGCTGACCCTGTGAGAGTCAAAGGCTTTCCATGATACAGTTCTGGCCTCTGAACAAAATCACTCTGACCCGCTGTCTTGGTTTTACGCTTCATATCTTGTGCCCTCAGTTTCCTAATAACTTCATCTAGTGTCCACTTACTAAAATCCGGATTTTATTGAATTGAAGTCACAAAACCTTCCCATTTATCAGGAAGTGCATCCAACATCTTCTCAATCACCTCTTCTTGATCTGGCTTGTAACCAAAATAGGCCAGTTCAGCTAGCAAGTGACTGTAACGCTTAATGGTCTCATCTAGCGTTTCTTCCTTCAATCCATTAAACACATAATACTGTTTCTTTAGGAGTTCCTTTCTTCTTTTCTTTAAATCTTCATCTCTTTCACAGTGTTCTTTCAGTTCATCCCACAAGCTTTTCGAATTATCATACTTTTCAAACAAATGTAGGAAATCACCCTGCAACGCCATCCTAAGTTATCCTAAAGTTTTACTCTCAGCTTCATAATCCTTTTTGGCATCTGCTGTCATCTGTTCATACTTATACACCCTAGGTCCACTAGGTTCAACCTCCTTGTTCTTATCAACGTCGTCTTTCTCAAACACAGTAAGAGAATAACCCTTGGTAATGCAGTTCCACATACGGACATCCAAGAGTCGACAGTAAGACTCAAAACGTCCTTTCCAGTTAAAATATCTCTCCAAACTCAGTAGCTTTGGAGGGACATTGGCCCTACCGGTTTCGTGATCCATAAGGACAAGTTGGTTAATGAGAGCTTGGTAATTAGCTGCCATTTCAGAATCTGGATAAGCTTTTGAAACGAAGTATAAAGTTCGTATGAAGTTAAGGAAGTTCGCACGAGGTTGGAGCTTCGCACGAATTTTGAGATTCATTTGGGAGATTCGTACGGACTAGGAAGTTCGTACGAGGTTGGAAGTTCGAATTGTGATGCGAGGTTCGTTTGAGGAAGAATTTCGTACGAGTTTAAAGTCCGTACGAGGTTGAGGTTCAAAAGAGGTTCGAACTCTAGATCCTATATTTTCGAAGAAAACTTAGAACCCTAATGGAGTTTACGGCTAAAAACGGATTTAAAGCTAAGAAAATGACTGTTTTTTATTGTAACGTAAAAAGCTTTACGTAAAACAACCCGAAACGAAAACAAGTAATATCAAAAAGCAGTCATGAACCTTTGGTTAGAAAACCCGAGGCTCTGATACCACTTGTAAGTCCCCTGGTAACTAAGATCGTTAACAGGATTGCTATAGTTATGTTGGAGTGCGGAATCCTCCAAGATAACCTTTCGATATTACTAACGAATTGTTATTGAAAAGCTTTTGTGATTGATCACAAGATATGAACAACCCTAAAGCTATACAGTTTTTATGTAGAGAATATACGTGTGTGTGTGTATTATGAACAGTTAACCTAAAATACGTATTAGGTTTAGCTTTTATAGTAGCATGCACGAAGTCCGTATGGGACATCCTCATACGAGGTTCGTATGGGCTTTAGGTTAGGCCCAATGGGCTTACTATATGAAACGACCTTTATCATGAAACGAGCTTCGTATTGGACAATGTTAAACGAACTTCGTATGGTATACTTCGTATGATCAGGTTCGTTTGACCAAGTTCGTTTGGCTTGGTTCGTTTCCAACACTTGGTAAATATTAAGATTTATTTCACACACTTAATAGATATTATCATGTACCAACATTGAATATTACTAAACATAATAAATAAAACAATATCAAAGCACAATGTTTATATTCAATATATTACAGACTCGATAATATGAAAGACAAAACTATCTAGATTGCTAACTATCACAAACATGTCCTAACAAACAACCATCTAAGTGGTTCTAACTACGCCCAACTTCAACAACAGGCGTTATCAAGGAATATTGCTCAAGCCCTTCGCGTACTTAGAAATTTGGGTACTTCTAAGAAAAAGTTCAAGGTTCCATCTAGTTGTCGACTTCGATGCAAAGGCAACTCGCAGTTAGCCCACCGCTAAAAGGTCAAAAATATCATCATCCGCGGATCCACAAAGCCAAAGGTTGGATGCGAGTGTATACCTCGATCTCAACGCGGAGGAAGTTGAAGAAAGGTATACTTGTACGATTGGTGAGGTATACGGGTGTTTGATGAGGTATACTCAACCCACCTAGCTTGATCTTAATATATATATATAGTATGTTGTGGGTAGAGCCGAAAGAAGGAAAAAAAAGAAAAAAGATAGAGTAGAGAGGACTGGATAGCCGAAGGAGGAGAAGAAGGAAAATAAGAGAGGAGAGAGGACCAGCTAGCAGAAGGAGGAGGAGAAGAAAGAAAAAGAGAGAGGAGAGAGGACCGGCTAGCGGAAGAAGGAGAAGAAGGAAAAAGGGAGAGAAGAGAGGACCGGCTAGCGGAAGGAGGAAAAGAAGGAAAAAGAGAGAAGAAATAGGAGCGGTAGCCGAGAGGAAGGAGGAAAAGAAAGAAAAAGAGAGAAGAAGAGAGAGAGAGAGTCGAGTGGAGGGAGCCAAGAAAAGGAGAAAGGGAAAGAGAGAAACGAGAGAGTGAGAGTCAAGAGAATGAGACTGGAGAGAAGGAAAAATGATTTCCTAAGGCATGGTTTTGGCTTAAGCTACAAAGAGTACCCCAAGTCCCTTAAGCCGGCAGCGGACAACTTCAGGCCCATCAACGAATTGGAGCGGAAGGAAATGAGGATTTAAGGCCCACCCGTAAGCCAGAGCACAAATGTATATATACATTTGTTATACATTTGTATATATACACTTGTTATACATATATACTAAGTCATCTTGTCTCATTTCATTCTCCTTGATCGAAAGACGCGTATGGAGTAACCATAAAATACATTAAAAGTCCCAAGAATGTACTATTCATCATACATTATCGTTTTAAACCTAGGTCATGGGCCCAAAATATGACAGACCCATGTAAGAGAATAACCCTAATCTGGCATCTATAAATATCCAATCATTAGGTTGTTAGATTTATTCAGACATTCACCCGTCACACAATCAATCAATCATTTGAAAAAATCTAAATCCTTCTAGAGAGAGATCTCTCTAGGAGAATCATCAACCACCTTAGGTTCGCCTATAAATTATTAGGTTTGCACTACGTGGCAGGAGGTTCGATGATTCTCACGGTTAAAACCACCGTTGATTGAGCCTGTCAATCTGTGCTCAAACAATGTTTTTTATTTAGTTAGTTTTATTTATTTTATGTATTTTATTTTTTGTATAATAGTAAAATTATATTTAATATAATAAGAAAAGTAAAAAACAAAAATAAAAGTTATAATTAGGTAATAATTATGCTTACCACATGGCGTAAGATGCTCATGGTAGTGGATTTGTCTCATCCCCTTTTTTTATAAGTGGTCTTATTTGCTAACATGATGCCCGGAAGACGCCCCTCCTTAAAAATGCCTAATACCCTTTAGCCTTATTTTCTCAATGTCAACATCCAATCGCCTCCAAATGTCCATGTTGATGTGCAACAAATCTTTCTTAAATATTAGCATTTTCATCAAAATTAACATCAACATTAGCATCAACGTTAACCATTTTCATCAAGATTAACATCTATACTAGCATCAATATTAGCATTTTCATCAAGATTAGCATCAACATTATCATTTTCATCAAGATTAACATCAAGATTAGCATCAACATTATCATTTTCATCAAGATTAGCATCAACATTAGCATTTTCATCAAGATTAGCATCAACATTAGCATTTTCATCAACATTAACAGGTTTTATGAATTTTAGTAATGACCCTTTTTGAGATTCTATGAAAGTCTCTTATTTTAACTTTTGAACCCTTTTTTGATGACCAGATTTGTAGGTACGTATTCGTTTCGACATTAACAATCAAACAATGAAACTTAAAAAACACAATAAATTGAAAAATAAAAAATCACAGAGAGGGTACCTGTGGTGGTTTCTGCCGGAGTGCTGGTGCTGGCACTAGTGGTGTGTGGTGGTGCGGACTGTCGGGCTGTCGGCGTCACGACGTGGTACTGTGGTACCTGGTGGTGCAAAACAACAATAGAAAAAAGAGCAATAAATTACAAAGAGCAAGAAAAGAAATTACAGAGAACAAGAGATAGAGAATTGAGAAGTGATAATCAAGTATTATGTATTCAAGTTACCTTTTATAAATTCGAATGAAATCATTGTGGAGATAGGAGACTCTTCTATTTTCTAGGATTAGATTTTCAAGAAAAGTGATACGCTTCAATTATTTTTGGCCATTTTATAACAGGCTAATAGCTACAATAGTATTTTCTCTAGCTATGGTACATGGGAATAACTCCAAGAAAGAAAAGGGTAATTTCAGTGGTCTAAATACCTCGGGTCATATTAACATGAGTAAAGCTACCAGAACCATGCCGCTTATCTCTAATTATTACTTATAAGTCGCAAGCCACTGACAATGTACTTTTATCTAAGAAATCTTAAATATTTTTAAATTAAAAAAATATTTTCTTGGATATATAATAAGAATTTGGAAGATTCTTGACAAAAGGTGTTTCAGTTGACTCAGCCTCTACCAAAATGACCCATTTTAATCTATTAGCCACCCACCCATTTGCCACCTCTACCAGTGGTTAAAGAAGTGCAAATAGTGAAAATTTGAGGTTTTCAAATGTGCATGAAGTGCTTAACTGGTGGAAGTAATGAGTTTCTAATAATGAGTGGATAGCTAGTGACCGTAAGGAAATATAGAGGTTCATAAATGGTGTAGCTAGTTGATATACAGCTGACTGGACAATTTGATTTCGATGACACTAAAAAAGACTAAGTTGAGACAAGTTTCAAGGACATAATAAGTAAGGATGCTAGTGGTACTCGAGTTGTCGGCACTGTTTTCTAAAAACCTTGTATACTTTCAGCTTTGAAAGGTGAGTTTGTCTATGTTAATGATTTCTTGACTGTACATAAAAATTTTCGACCTTATTTCTGAAAAGAAATATACTATTTTGACCTGTATGTGAGTATCGTTGAGCTAAAAGAAATGTGCACATAATAAAAGGTAATCTAATTACTAAAGGTTGCATGTTGATGTGTAATGCCACTAATGGACATACGTGGTATGTCAGGGACGTGTACTTCGCCATGCTAACCACATGGTAAGAACATACGTGGTATGTTGGCAGTGGACTTATTGCGTTGTTGATATTTTCTTTACGTATGCCTTATGTGTTAGTGGATGAGGATACAGAACCATGGCATGGTGACATCATAAAAACGGTGCGCAACGGTTTTATGATGGCATGATGCTATGGGGAACTATCTGAGTCTTATTTGTCTGAAGTGGTTAGTTCAGAAATGGTTGGTCACGACAGGTAGCTAGTATGCCATCAATGTATTGGCGGTGTGGAGGGTTAGCCGCTGGTACACCCTGTATACAAACGTCAATGATACATTGGAGGTAGCACTAGAGTCGAGCCGTTACCAGCTATGGATGGGAAACTAATTTATCCTCAGAGTGCTGCTAATGTAGTGGGTTAGCCGCTGGTACACCCTATTTATAAACATTAACAATACAATATGGATAAATTGGGGCATGACTGCGATGTGCCGCCAGGATGTTAGTAATGTGGTGGGTTAGCTGCTGGTACACCCTATATATAAGCATTACTAGCATGGTGACGGTCTGATGAGGCCCGTACCGTGAGCTAACCACGAACGGCAAGTAGTCTATATGTTATATGTGGATGTGGGTGTGCAAATCTAGTCGTTGGTTGAGTTCTATAAGTGCGTAACTAATTGATAGTATGATTTAGTTAGTAGGCTGCCAGAATTTTAAAATGAAGTACCAGTATGCTAATTTTGTTAATTTAGTAATACCGTCTTTTAGTTCAAACGTACGGATTAGCTAGACTGAATAGCAAATACTACATGCATAGTCGTACCACTATAGTGAAAAATCTCATGACGATTCATGCTGTCAGAATTCAAGCGGTGAACAATAAAGTGGAACAGTTACGATAAGGTGTCGTCGGTGAGGCGCGAGGAAGATGACGGGCATATTGTTAATAATGACGGCAACAAGTACTTAATATTTACAAAATAAGATTTATACAACTATAAGAGACACATTTTGTGCAAATGAAGCGACCTAGCTCAATTTAAATAAGGATTTAGATGTAGAGACTAGGTAGTGAGGTCCAAATAGTTCTAACGAGATTTGGTGGCATCAGACAAAACGAACCAGTACTAAATTTTGAATGGGTCGATGAAAGGGTCAGGTACAAATTGTAAGGCATAAAACAGACCATGAGACTAGTAATGGAAGGTCCGAGTGTGTTCGAAATCTTTGGAAATGTGTAGGGTTCTTAAAGGACGATTAATGATTAGTGTAGCTCAGACAGTACGTATAGTATGTGAATAACGTCTTTCTAAGTGCGCGAGGAACGAGTTCACTCTGACACTGAGCGTTGACTAATCGACTTTTGAATGAAGAAAATGCCGCTGAAAAAGAGAGTACCTAAAAGAACGAAGACAACCTGTGATGTGACCGGGGACAGTAGGGGCGTTAGTGACAAGGTAGGAAAGGACCAGGGGTGTACGTACCAAGACTTTGTTGAGTGCGGACCACCGGAGTTTAATGGCGGGGGTGGGGCTTTGACATACTTAGCGTGGGTAATGAAGATTGACATGATTGTTAACCTCAGTGAATGTTCAGCAAACCAAAAGGTGGAGTACGCAACATATTTACTATCGGGTCGAGCCTCAGTATGGTGGAACAAACAATATATGGAAATAGGACGAGAAGTGGTTGCAAAATTTTCATAGGACGAGTTCAAAACACTAATGAAGAGCGAGTTCTATCTTGATGATGAAAGGCAGAGAATGAAGCAGGAATTGTGACTCATAGAATGATAAGAACCGATCACACCTCACGTACGAACCGATTCCGTGATCTATCTAGATTAGTTCCGCATATGGTTACCCCGGAGTCAAGGCAAATTGAGCTATACGTACACGGACCGAATCCCCTGATACAAGAAGTAGCCGCAACGACATATCCTCCTACGATACATGACATCATGGCAAGGATTGATTGGACTGCGCACGAAATATTGAGACAAGTACCCCGGAAGAAAACATGAGGACGAAGGGACCATCAGACAATGTGGGAAGCTCAGGCAATGAGGACAGGAGGACAAAGACAAAGGAAGCCTATGCAGGTTTATATTCATGATGACCTATTTGCAACTTTCATCATCCAACGACGATACCATGTTCCACTCGCTACCAATGTAACCGACTAGGTCATCTTGTCAAGTATTGTTATGAAGGAACGAAGTTAGAGATCCCAGGGAGGGTAGAGGACCCCACGGTCAGTCAGAAGGCCTGCTATGAATGCGGGAGTCAAAGTCCTCTTCAGAATACGTGTCCAAGGCGAAAGGGAGCACCTAGCCATGGTCGTGAAAACAACCACTTTTGTGGATGGACGTATGTTGCAAATGCGGACAGGACGCAACAGGAGATTAAGATATTAGACCAAAATGACGAGTATGTTTAAGTTAATGCGCAATAAATATATTGACTCAACTAAAGAATCAGCATGATGACAACTGAGATGAGATGCGATCATAGATGACAGGGAAGACGACTCAATGCCGATGTCCAAGCGCGCGACTTTAGTGAGGGAGAGGTCCGACAGCTAATAAATCCAATTTTACCACTGAGTGCGTCTCCTTCCTTCATGTTGAGGCAGGGATCCCTATTCCTATAGTTAGGAAACATGACGTTTGAGAGCCAAAAATTTTAGTTGTAACCTTCTAGACGACATTCACATGTAGCATAAAGTAGCAGATCTCCGGAAGCCTTTAAATTCTTCTCGAAAGGTTTCTAATGTCTTGTGCGTAAGGACTTTCGTTTACGACAGTACAGCGAACGTAGAAATGCAAATCGTAAAGGGTGGCAGTGAGAAGAAGACGAGAACACTAGATGAGATGGCAAACCGCATTAACTAGGGAATCCCTTTGACTGGGGATTGATAATAGAAGGTGTAACAACCGTGACCGGAGTCGTCTCGACAGCTGTAATTTATCGTTATGATCAAGTCCTGTGTCCGGCAATAGTTACTCCATTTATGTACAAGTTCATTAATTAAGATTTTATTTATGAGAATAGAACGTTTTAGAAACGCGCGTTTGAGATTCGCTCAGGTCATATGTGTATTTATTCGTCGTGAGTGTTCAAGTTCGAGTTCGAGTTCGACTTCATAAGGGGATACTAGTTGTCTACGGAAATACCAAGTTAAAATGCAAAATGTTTTAAAATAAAATGTATTTATTTTATGAACGTCAAAAATAGTCAAGTTTATAGTCATTACAAACGTAATTGAAAATGAAAAAAACTTGGTGTCGACTAAATGTTTTAATGAGTTTCGAGTCAAAAGACTTTACTTTTTTTTGTGAAAGGAGACTTCTATATATATATCAAAATGCCAAAAAAAAACTCACACAAACCGTGGAGCGGCAAAGGGAAACAAATACGAATTTACATCACATTGAAATTAAGCCAATCTTCCCAACTAATTAGGCCCTCCCTACTTCTACAATTGTACCATAAGAACCCATACGATCTAATATCTTGAAACACCTTTTCGGTGCTAATCCTTGAGTTGCCGAAAATCTTATCATTCATTGCCTTCCAAAGATGCCAACACAAAAGACTTTACTAAGCGAATAGTTTTCCGGGAAAAAACTGTTAAGTCTTGCGAGAGCCAAAAGAGATACAAAAGCTTCCATTCTCTCTTTCTTTCTTCCATTTCAAGATTTCCACTCTCTCTCTCTAGCCTCCTCTCTCTATTTTTTTTTCTCTCTCATTTTTCTTAACATTATAATTCGAGTTTAATCAATTATTGAGTCGTTTTAAGTCGAATTAGTGACCAAGTTTTTGGCAAAACCTTCAAAAACGCTGTACGGTGCAAATGGACCAGAAACGCTATCTGTTTGACTTCTGTTGACCAGGTCAACGCATTTTTGACTTGTTCAACACATTTTTAATCTGATCTATGACTTTTCGCGTATCGCCCGTTGTTTGTTATTCGTTCCTTATCGATTTAAATCGCTCTCAAAGGATTGAAAGACTTAACACTTGACAAAATGATTTGAAAACTTATAAAATGACATGACTTAAGGTTTAAAAGCGACACATTATGAGACTTAAAAGACTTTTCGTTTAAACCTTAAATGTACGAAACAAATGTTCACACGAGTTTAATGGCATTTCTAGGGACACTAGTTTAGATTCGATGATTAGTTCTTACGCGAGTACTTATTGTTGGATTGTGTTTCAGTTGGATAGGTTGATTGTGTGTGCTGAATTTGATTGTCCAGGATCTGTTCTTTGACCTTAATTGCTCAAACGCTTTCAGGTGAGTTTCGTAGCCCCTTTCTTTATTAAAGCTTTTGGGGTGAAAAGCATACGTACTTTTAAAACTAATATCGATAGTTCCTTTATTATGTACAAAATGTTGTTACTTTATATCCATGCATGCGTTGCATGGGGTTCTGTGTTCGAGTTCGACCTTGGTACCAAGTGGGCCTGTGTTCGTGGGAAGTGTGCGTCAGTACCATATGGGGTTGCTCCCGGTACT
>JAOXNX010000032.1:9021148-9033152 GCA_028566075.1 Solidago caesia
TACTCATCTTCTTGAAATATGTTTTCTCAATTGCAGTAGATACTTCCACAAAAACCCTAAAATATAAATATATACAGAGTAACATCCTATTGATATGGAGAATCCCAACAAACTAGTTTTGTGTTTTTTTTTTTAAATCTACATTATCTAATAAATTTTTTGTGTGTCGTGATTTAAACTACCAAAACGAATTTAATTTGAAGTATGATGCACAATTCCTTTTATACCACTTATTTTTAATTCTCAATGAACGAATTTCAGTTTTAAATAAAAAAAAAAAATTATTCTATCTAATTAATCTAGTGGTCCAGATTTTGTATTACCTGTTTTACCTTAATAGTTATTTTATAATAACTAACCTCCATAGATAGATAATAAAAAAATAATAATACTTCTTTTGGGTAAAATATACTCCGTATATCAGAGGATATCGCAAAAACGGGGGTGTGAAAAATGGAGATGGAAGTAAGATCAGTTGCAGGAATACAGGGATGTTACGTTTCATTACCACTTCATTTTATCCAAACTCTCCTTCAATCAACTTCTTCTTCTTCTTTTATAGCTCTTGAACTTCGTTCACTTGCTAATCATGATGACGTTTGGTATGTCGCTTGGTCTGGTTCTTCATCTTCTTCCTCTTCCGCTATTCAGGTCTTTATCTATCCTTATTATTTATTTATTTATAATATAATATAATACCAGTGTTTGGGGTTGTTTGTTTAAGTGCTTATCTGCTTATTGCTTTTTAAAAAAAAATATAAATATAAATATTTATTTATTGTGGATAAGCAAATAACTACTATCAAAAAAATAAAATAAAATAAGTAAGTAACACCCAATGCCGTCTTCCACGGGTTTTGGGTCCCAATACCACGCGGTGTATGGGGAGGTTGAGATGTAGACAGCCTACCCCTACCACGACGGTGTAGAGAGGCTGCAGGTTCTATCTTGGATAGAAAAGGCTCCGGCCTAGGCATGAGGATAGAACCCTTGACCTCTGTCTCCAGAGGCAAGGGTGTTAACCTTGAAAATTGCTTATTTGCTTTTTAGGCAAGTGCTATTTTATAAGGAAATAAACAATGCTTTAGGCAGTGGGTGTACCTTATTGAGCAACTCAGAGATGTCTACTTAGTATGACGTTTTTTTTATCTATACAGATTGCTCAACAATTTGCAGAATGCATTCGTCTGCCGGATCGTACAATTGTTAGAGTACGTGCCATTCCTAATCTTCCGAAAGCCATCAGTGTGATGATAGAACCTGATACCGAGGATGATTGGGAGGTTCTAGAGCTAAATGCAGAGCATGCAGAGGCGGCCATTTTAAAGCAGGTGAGGTGCTTACTCATTATAATTTAATATATTATATTTTACTTTTGTGAGGAGTGTTTTTGTCTTAAGTCGAATTTCATGATTGTCTTGGTTTTTCATGTGGGGTGATCTTTTTTCTTTTAGCTTTGGGGGTGCTAGGAAGGTATTACCTGAGTCACTATTGTGGTTTGATGACACAATTGCAATCTATCCTCGTTAAAAATAAGAACGTCAGATTCCCATGTGTCGAAGCAAATTATTTCGTAGTGTAATAAATACTTAAAACTCAAAACTCGAATATAAAGAACTAACTTGTGTCTCATCTTAATCGCATACCATTATGGATACCGCAACATGTAAATTTGAGATGTCCAGTATACACCATAGTTTAATGTATTATTTATAAGTTTTAATACATTTGTTTATTGAACAATAATATGATTAAAAGATGTAGGATGTTAATATAACTATCTTTCCTTGCACATATTCATACACCACATGCTTTCTATTACCCAAATGAATACCATATTTGAATTCATTCACATCAAATATTGGGCACGGTTTAAGTGTATATAATGCTGAAATAGTGAATGTGTATCCACTCGAACAAAAAACGGGTATATGTGTATACACACTCTGTTTTGTACACATAATCAGTTTTGCTGTCGTTGCTACTATACAAAGAGTTAAATGGTAGTTTAAAATCACAGCATGGGGAAGAGGAAAAGCAAAAATGTCTATAGAGTGATATAACAAACTACACCTCATACTAACAAGGCATTGGGGTCATTTTTTGCTAGAAGGATTATGCGATTTTGATCTTAAGGTAACCTTTAGTATCAGTAGGAAAGATTGATTTTCATATGTAGTATTTCATAAATTGTTGGTCAAAATTTTACTACATTTTGATAGGTACCAGATGGCTATTTCATTAGCTTCTCTTCTATTTGACTCTACTATTTGTTTACTTAACGGCTACAGGCAGGAATTGTCCATGATGGCATGAGATTTCCTTTGTGGTTGCATGGGCATAAAACTGTTACATTTTCTGTACTCTCAACCGATCCCAAGGAACCAATGGGTGAGCTCACATCTATTGTTTTTCCTGTCGAAATATATCTGCTATGCTTAATTATTTTATCAAAATTAAAGTATGCTATTCATGATGCTAACACATAATCCTGTTGACAAATGACAACTTTTAAGCATCGAGCTTAAATTCATTATAGATTACAAATGGACCTGATATTCTTATGCCATAAATAATGAGTCTCTTTATGGACTAATTAAGTGTATCAGATTTTCCATATTTATGAAGCTAACAAACTCAAATACTAGTAAAATGTTGTTATGCGCTCGTAGAATCCTTGACAGGACCATGTGAACTAGAGGTGGAAGTTTCAACCCATTTGTTTGGAAACATATTATACCAGGTTGTATGTTACTGGTAACGGGTGAAATATAAAAATTTAGCTAAAACCATAAAGGATCAATCTTGTTAAATGGGTTGAAACTTCCACTTGGTATAATATGTTTCAAAAGTCGCCTAACATGTAATCAGATGTATAGATTGAGCTAAGCTGTATTAGAGAAAACCTATTACTATTTTAATCGTATAGTTGTCTCAATCATATTTAATTAATTTAGTGTTTACAAGATGAAAGAGAATGGAAAAGAAAGTTTTGGTGGATCAGCCCAACCCGACTTGAGCTGCACAAATATTATCTGTTTTTGATCCAAGCCCATTTTGACCCATTATCTACCATGCCCATATTGCCTTCTATAGTGAACTTTCCAGACTTTCAGTGTTTGGATTATTATGCTACTAACAACTTTATTAAATATTGTTCAGTGCAACTTGTGCCGGGGACCGAAGTCTCTGTTGCTCCCAAGAGACGCAGAAAAACCGAAAATTCCATTGTAAAGGCATTACTACGTATCCAAGATGGAGACAATAGATTTTTTCACAAATGTCAGGTCAATGACACTGAGATGGGGGTGGCACTCACATCTGCTGCCTTTATTCATCCAGAAACAGCTGAATTTTTTTCACTAGATTCTCTTGAAACTGTAATTTTAGAGCAAAAGTTGGTTCAAAAGGAAAGCAAATTAAATCATGAAAAGTTAATTTCAAAAGAAGTTAACAATGGAAATCCATTTGACAAGAAGGACAGTAGACAGGCTGCTGTTCGTGTTCTGCTTTCAGATTCTGTGGCTAAAGGACATGTGATGATATCTCACTCATTACGGTATTATTTGAGAGCGGGCCTACATTCTTGTAAGTCTGCTGTGATGCTTTTACTCTTTTTTCTTGTTATATCATTAGTTGTGTCTTTTTATCATACAAGTAAACTTAGGGCTAATTGTTTGGAAAGTACCTCAACTTGGACCAAATAGCTTTATTGAGGTCAAAACTAAAAAATTCTCTATAGTGGGAAAAAACCGGCATTTTCATCTACAATGGGGCCGTGGTCAGGTTACCAGTCACTTTTTATTTCAATGAATATCTGATTTGTAATGCCATATAATCACAAGCATGCCACGTAAGTTACCAACTAGGATGCCATGTCATTTTCTTCCTCCTAAAAAAAATATTATTGTAGCTACTAAATCAAACTTTGAAACACCAGACCACTCATAATTTTCGGTCATCGTCCACGGTCATCATCTTTCTCGAGATTCACCAGACCACAACCAAACTTTGAAACAATAATTTCCGGTCATCATCCATGGCTTGCTGTAGATACACAACCATCAACCTACACCACTTATAATTTTCGATCTAGGGTTTCATTCCATTCACATTTAAATTTCAAAAGCATAACAATTAGGCTTAGCACAAAGAATAAAATTAACAGAAACCTATAACAAATCTTCCGTTTAACAACATCAGCAAAGGGGGTGATGTGGAGACAGTAGGTATTGAGTTTGGTTTACTTTGAACACATCAAGAAATAGAAAATTTATTCAAGATGAGGATTAAGAAATAGAAATAGAAATAGAAATCACCGTCTCCATTCAAATTGTTTGTATGATTATTATAAGAAATAGAAATAGCCATCTGCATCATTTCAAAAAGGGTGGGGCAGGATCGGGTTTTATCTCCGGCGGCGGCGGGGAGACATCTCGTTTTATCTCTGCCGGCGGCAGCGTAGACATCGGATTCAAAGTCCGGCGGTCACAGCAGACTTATTATTGTTATTATATAATAATGATAACACAGATGGTACGGTTGTTAAAACTTAAAATATATATATATATATATACATATAAAGAACAAATCTTGAATTCTTGATGATGATGGTTGTGGCGATGTGTTGTGGGGTTTCAAAGAGTGTAACTTAAAACTAAGATAAATCTTGATCAGGATAAAGTCACTATAATAGGTTTTAATACGCGGCACTCAATATGATTCTGATTTTGTAATAGCTATGTGCCAACAGATTTGAAGAGGCAGCTAAAAAGTTTCTGGTGAAAATGTTGTTAATTATCCCAGTGAAGTGATTTATTACATTTATTATTTTTGGGATGGATTAGATTTATTATTTTTATTTATATAATAATAATAATGTATACATGACTGCCACATTGGATCTGAGGTGTAAAAAATAAGCAATAAATGGTTACACATCATCTTGTAGGTAACACGGCCCCACTATAGTTGGTTTTGCCCTTTTTTCCCCACTAATAGAGAATTTTTTGTTTTGACCTCAATAAAGCTATTTGGCTCAAGTTGAGGTACTTTCCAAACAATTAGCCCTAAAACGTAAAATGGTGGTAGTACTATAAGGACTCCAGAATAACAAGCAAGCAGAGCTCTCATCTCAATGCAGTTTTAAGCACTTGTCTTGTTCTTTTATTTTTTCTGGCTGTGCCTGTTTGGTATTTATTGTTCTCAATGATAATCTGTGTAAAATTTTTTGAGTAGGCAAGTGTTAGGGTAGATTTAACCATGTAAAAGTATTGTCCTTATTATTTTTCCAGGGGTACATGTGAAAAGTTGCAATGTAATCGTACAAAAAGATGCCCCTTCATTTCTTCTTTCTCCTTGTCAATTCAAGTTTCTTGGGAAAAAGCTCTCTGAGAATGTTGGTTTTAAAAATCATAATGGTCGCAAGAGTCGTGAGCCAGAGAAAATGTTTCTAAAGACAAACTCGGACACCCAATTTGACATGTCTGATTGGTCAACCCATGAGAGAATCATCACACTCCTTTCAGATGAATCATCAGATCATGAAAATGAAGAAACCCCTGTCAGATCCAGTGCTAGAACTGGGTTACCGCGTCTTCTGCGTGCATGGATTCTGGCTCAACAAGATGCTATTCTGTCTTTTTCTAAAACAGAATCAAGTTCTATTATTTTGGGAAACAAAACGTTGGTTCACTTTCAGGTGAAAGATTTTGAATTTACAAAACATGCGAAAAAACATGAAGTAAGAAAGAGTGGTGGAGAATCATTAGTGGATATCATGTATGTTATGTCAGTTTCTGAAGATTCTGTGAAAAGTGGAGTAGCTTATGAGATTGAGTTTTTTGAAGGACACAAAACCACAGTAAATCAGAAAAGCTTAGATATTTTTCTACAGAAGTTGTGTTTGGGTGAAGGTTTACCTCTTTATTCTGTTAAAGAAAGGGCATCTGAAAAGCGATCTAATATAGAGATTTCTTCATTGAGCTGGATGGGCACAACAGCTACTGATGTAACTAATAGTAGGTACTTTAGCTCTGATTTTTTTCACTCTACTGATAATTATAACTGATATCTCTAGTCTATTCTCGCCTATTCCCATTCAACGAATTGATATGTCGGAGATGTCGTCAGGAGAGTTGATGACATTTTTTTCTACAAAATCATATAAAGAGTTGAGTAGATTTCGTTACTAATTTTATCTTCCTCCTCTTTTTTCCTGGGATGCTATGCTTTTTATGTGTATCAACAGAAAAGACAAAAATAAAGCAGTCTTATACTCATGGGCATTTTTGATAATATATATAACATATATTTGGCTCTGAACAAAATATTGAATCTGTGTGTTATCTGACACCAATTGCTTTCTTTCTGCAGGATTGATGGTGTTATTGTCACCTTCCTCTGGCACGTTCTTAAGTACTTATGATCTCCCTTTTCCGGGACACGTGTTGATCTATGGACCTCCTGTTAGTACTCTCTTATATTTACTCTTATTATCCTATATAAGAACCAACATTTTACATTTAACTGCCATAGCTATATCTAACCTTCAAGTTGACATGCGTATTTTCTGTTTTGAGAAAAAAAGAATGGCAGAAGTTAATCAGGGAAGCCTATTTAGAATAACGTTGCATCTGTTTCTTTTATATGTCAGGGTTCTGGTAAGACATTATTAGCCACAACTGTTGCAAAAACTATTGAAGAAGATGAAAGTGTCTTGGCACACATGTAGGGTATTATGTGACTTCTGTAGCTAAATTGACATATATATATATATATATATATATATATATTTTTGTCAAGAGTAATCATTTTGGAGGGTTACATCTGCAGAGTTTATGTTGGCTGTTCTAGACTTTCCTCAAATAAGTCCCAAGCAATCCATCAAGCCCTTTCTAGTTACATAGCTGAAGCATTGGATCATGCTCCTTCCCTTGTGGTACTTGATGATCTTGATAGCATAATAGCATCTCCTAATAACTCAGAAGACCATCACTCTTCATCTTCTTCTACATTGTTATTAGAATTTCTCACAGGCATCTTGGATGAATATGAGGTATAGTTACGCTCTACTGTTATTTCTTCTGATTTTGATTTTTTGGTTCTTGTCTGTTCTGACGATCAGTTATGTGGGAGTTTTCATGAGTTATTGTGGCAGTTCTAGCCCTTCAACTTTATTATTGTGTTGATTTGTGTTATTAGTAATCTCAAACGGGTCAAATAAACTTTTTAGAATAAAGGAACAGGTCACAAAATTCAAAGTCGTCCGATGTGTATAATGCTAAGAACCTCTTAAATAACTTTATTTGAAGATTTAGTATATTATTGTAAATCGTAGGCAGTAATGGTTTCAAGTAACTCTCCATTAAGTCTAAGTGGGGACAACATGGCATATATGGTTTGTTTTTGAACTTCAAGTAAATAATAATTTTTTGACCGACTTGTGTGTGATCAGAGTACTTGCATTTTTATTGAAAGAGCTTTGTAATAATATTGTGTTCGTAATCATATTTAATGCATCCGTTGCTTTTTGTTTATTATATATTTAAAATAAAAAGGACAAAATGTTTGGAATTCAACCCTATTTCATACTAAAAAATGGCCTATTCTGAGCCAAACGCAGTTTAACCTGTTACATGACCCCAGTTAGATATAACTAGGGAAGTGGTTATAGGTCACATACTTATTGTCAACATTGTGTCATGATATATAGGAAAAAAAGCTCGTCGATATACATTTGAGCTAAAGTAATCCCACTCAAATTGTTGTTTGCTTATCAACTTTCTGGAATGAAGAAAATTTCCAACTTTAATGTTTGCAAGTATATTCAATGCATGATTGGTTGTAATATTAATGGCAATATATGTCGCCCAATATGTTTGTTTTAGTAGCTGTACAGTTTTTGAGCTTGAATTTGTAGTTAATAAATTGTATACACATTCACAGGAAAAGTGTAAGAATTCATGTGGTATTGGTCCCATTGCGTTCATCGCTTGTGTGCAGACCCTAACCAGTATTCCACAGAACTTGAGCTCCTCTGGTTAGTTAAACTCCTTGTCTATGAATAGAAACTAATTTTTTTTATACTAAGTGAAAAGGTTGATTCCAGGCAGGTTTGACTTCCATGTGCAACTGTCTGCTCCTGCAGCTGCTGAACGTGGCGCTTTACTGAAACATGAGATTCAGAAACGTTCTTTATTATGTTCTGATGACAGTTTGGTAGATATAGCTTCTTCATGTGATGGATATGATGCATATGATCTGGTAATTGTTTTTTCTTATTTCATGCATATATGTTTGCTTAATTATTATATTTTTTTAACCTGATGCACCTTTTTCGTTACTAGTGCATTTAAATATGTCTCTTCTCCATACAATTGGCAGTTAAGTCCACTTGCATTCTGCTAGTTGAAAATAAATGAATGCGAATTAAATATATTTGACCTTTCGCAGGAAATATTGGTTGATAGGTCAGTTCATGCTGCTATTGGTCGCTTTGTGTCAGGTGGCTTGACTTTTGGGAGTGACAATAAACCTACTTTGACGAAGGATGATTTTCTACAAGCAATGAAAGGGTTTTTGCCTATAGCTATGCGTGATATTACTAAATCTGCTTCCGAGGAGGGGCATGGAGGCTGGCAGGATGTTGGTGGTCTAACTGAAATTCGTAATTCTATCAAAGAGGTACATACTTCTTATAGCGACTTTCCACAATACAACCTCAAGTTAAAGTTTTGAATGTAAAACATCAAAGTTAATTAGAATGAAACTTGGATGTGGCTACATGAGTGGATTGGGTAATAGGTCATAACGTTGTTAGGCTGACACGGATCATTTTTTTGATAGTGGTTGAAACACGTTGAATTTCATTTGATTGACCACTGACCAGTTTTCGTCGATTTTTAGAAAGTTTTGTAATAGCTGATGTGTCTGTGATGTCTACAAAAACAATATTCTTACAATAATAATCTATATTTTTGGATAAAAAGTATTTAGGAGGTTAATCTTCAACCCTTTTGGCCCAGTTGACCAGTTCCTCTTTTAGATAGTTATATGATTTGGACCTATTTGAGACGAAACACAACTTCAAATCACCCATTCTTAAGTAAATAGGGTAAAAAATTCTGATGACACATAACCAATCATATGAATTGTTACATGTCTAATATTTGGGCCAACGAGTCAGGTTGACCTCACTTTCTACGTGTCTAGTTAACTTTTGTACGATATATCCAAGTTCATAGTTTTTAACTTCTGCTATCCTGTATACTCTTATACATATATATATTACCATGTCAGATGATTGAATTGCCTTCAAAGTTTCCAACGATCTTTTCACAAGCTCCTCTACGGATGAGGTCTAATGTTCTCTTATATGGTCCTCCTGGTTGCGGTAAAACACATATTGTTGGTGCTGCTGCTGCTGCATGTTCACTACGGTTTATCTCTGTGAAAGGACCCGAACTGCTGAATAAATATATTGGTGCTTCTGAGCAAGCTGTAAGTGATGCACTAATTCAGACCCCTATCTGTAATTCATAGTTTATCTATAATAAACAGAAGGCCCATAAGAAACTATTTGCATTTTCTCTTATGCAATGTGTAGCCATCTTGATCTCTAGTAAACAATGAGACTTTTATTCATAATAAACAGAAGGCTATAATAAGCTATTTGCGTTTTCTCTTTTGCAATGTGTAACCATCTTTATCTCTAGAAAACAATGAGACAACAATTAGTGAACATTTAGGAGAACGTACAGGCTTACCACAAATTTACAAATCTGGACCTCTGAGGTTCATATGTTCATAGAAATCCTTTCCCTTGATACCTGTGAGGCTGTTCATGGTTTAGGATTTTAGAGAAGTGCTTGAATGTTTGTTATAGAACTGATTTGTTGAATATTGCGACTTGCATTGATTATATTTAGATTTCACTGTTGGATGAAGTTATTTGATATTTTAGGAGTCAAATAATCAGTTTTGGATAATCATTTACATACATGCTGCTGCAAAAATGAATATGAAGGAAATAGTAAGATTACTTATTTACCGCCCTTTGTTAACCGTACTTTTGATGTTAACAAGACTTTTAGATGTATATGATAATTGAAACTATTTATGATAACTTATACAGTTGGTGTAGGAGATATTATTGAACATCTATTAGAAAGCCTAATATTAGTAGCCAGCATTCAGTTACCCTTCTAGAATAACTATCTACTCTTGTATATATACTTAATAGTTTTGCTCAAAAGCACATAAATATTACATTTCACTCTGACTTCAGATGACAAATAATATGTCGTCATATTCTGAATACGTCAACAATATATAAAATGTTTGTTTTTTTGTCATTTAATCCATTAACATCCTAAGTAATCAAAGTATGCCAAAGATTCAAACCACTAATTCGTAACAGAAGAGGTTTATCTCATGCGTCACATTTTATTACGGATGATTACCTAATTGTGAATATTCAGTGTCACATAATCAGTCTCAGAACACCCCCCTTAGTTTAGCACTCGTCAATATAATTTGGCGTTTTATGATCCCTTATTAGCTAAACCCTAATCCAACTATACTGTTCACGTAAGTACAATATATAAGATGTTTTAAAAGCTGTGGGAAACTATCTTTACATTATACATACTTAAAACAAGTTATATATGTTAGATTGCAGTATCTATTTTTGTTAAACTTAAAATCCATATCCTTAAAGATGAGAAATTTTTTCAGCACAGAAGACATTTTTTGTGTGTTTTTATGGCAATGTTGCTGGTACGGATGGTTTAATTGCAGGTACGTGATATATTCTCAAAAGCAGCAGCAGCAGCCCCATGCCTCCTATTTTTTGATGAATTTGACTCAATTGCTCCAAAAAGAGGTCATGACAATACTGGGGTGACTGATCGAGTTGTTAATCAAGTTAGTTTATTATTTATACTGTTAAATTCGTAGTCTTGGTACAAAATTACGTTTCCTTTTGACTATTATGCTGAATGATGTTTGTCTCAAATCTTCCCAGTTTTTAACAGAGTTAGATGGCGTTGAAGTGTTAACTGGTGTATTTGTTTTTGCTGCCACAAGGTTAGTGATTCTTTGGTTATTCATTTTTCCATGACATCTTACTCTCTATTAAAGGAAAACTTTTTTTTTTCAATTAACTAAATGAAATTCAATTAGCCTATCCACATCATCTTATTTTTTTGTTAATTGCAGAAAAGTCCTTAAAATTTATGTTTTACATCCCTTACATATTTAAATTTTTAATACAACAACAAAACTACATTCAAATTTATTATGTTTTAAAATTTTCACAAACCTCATGATCAAAAGATAGTAATTATACAAAAAGATAATAAATGAAGGAACTTGGAGATCTCCATATCTTTCATAGAACATTAAAAAATAAAATAATCTCACGGATGCATCTTTATATATTTTGGTGATATAGTTTTTTAAATGCAATGTTTTTTGTTTATTTGATTGTGTTAAAGATGTATCAATGAAGTCCAAGCCTTAAATTCGTTTGCGTTGTTGAATTTTATATTTGAAACATAATAAAGATGATGCATAACAATAGTAATATATTGTTATTCTTAACATCGTATGTATAACAAAGTTAGAATTTACTTCAAATAACTATTACTATATGAGAAGCATTCATATGAAAATGGTTGAATGTTATGTCTTTTGAAGACCTTGCTAACTATCAGGTTGTCACAAGTTATCCATGTGTATTTGTTTTTTTTTTTTATATAATCATTTGTCTAATATAATATAATAAGTATATAAATTTACCTTGTGGTGTCTGTGTGTTAACACGGGGTCTAAATCTAGTAATTTAATATACGAATCATGATCTTAAAGCAACTTCGATCCTTAATTTCTCTCTAAAGCAAATATCTATTACCCCTTATAAAGAGTTTAGGGGGGGGGGGGGGGGGGGGGGGGGGGGGGGGGGGGGGGGGGGGGGGGGGGGGGGGGGGGGGGGGGGGGGGGG
>JAOXNX010000032.1:9208627-9220824 GCA_028566075.1 Solidago caesia
AATAACTCAAAAAAACAATCACCATGTGAAGAATAATCAATGGTTGAGATTGATTTAGAAATTTTAAAAGGGTTCCTGACCTTTTAGGGGTTCCTAAAATAACTTTTCAATATATATATATATATATATATATATATTTCATCTTAGTCACTTCCTCAATCATGCATTGGACGTTGACAAAGAAGGTTGGCTCTTTTTTTTACATGACTTTAAGCTTGAGTTTTATGTTTGTTGGTGGATGATCTTGAGCGTCGTATGCATCCACATCCATTGGCAGATGAAACTTCATCTGGATTCTTTCTTTGTTTCTTTCATCGTATACATGAGTCCGGTCTATGCAAATTGTCAAATGTCAATATGTGGAAACTCCCTACCAGTTTGGTCCTTATTCAACTTCAAACCATGAATTTATCAAAATCATCGACTCTCGACTCCCACTCATGTTCCAATCCTTGCATTATTTTACAAAACTTTGAACTTTAAAGTCTATGATTTATGAACATAGAACGAGCCAGAAAAAAAGTTAGGTCAACACATTATATTATATTAAACTATTTTTTAATCGACGATAAATGTTATATTAATAAACATACCAAAAGTTACTGTTCAAACAAATTAAAAGAAAACATTGCAAAATCATACTATGAAATTAACATATTGTAATAGCTAACCGGCGATTCGTGAAGTTCTCCTAGCATTTTTTATAGCGAATTAGTTGATCAACTAAGAATTTGTTCTCAGTCATTATCATCGCCAAACTAAACAAATAAAAAACAATTGAAATCTAAAGAAAAATATTTAGAGATATTAAATCATACAATAACATAAATAACAATAAATAATTTAGAGATATAAAACTAAACAAATAAAATACAAAATCGAAAACCTAAAATAAAAAAAAAGTTCTACATGTTAATTAATAATAACTAGTCATTGTGATTGGATTATTTTTGATTTTAAATCTGATAAAAAAAAATATATTTATTTAACGGGAAAAAAAGGATCATATAAGTAGGATACACATCAAAATATGTACATATATTATATATTTGTTACCTTTATTGAAAAGTAGTCAGTAGGGTCTATAGGAACAATACAAAGTAGCTTGTGGCTGCTGCTTCCAAGATTGAAAAAGAACCGCTCAATAAAAATAAAAATTATCCTTAAAAGATGTATAAATGTGTTTTTTTTATGTGAGTTAAATTATATAGTTTAATATTTAAATAATTGTTAGGATTTGTAATGAGCTTAGTTGATAATGTTTATATATATACATAATTTTATTTTTATTTTTAAATCGCCCTATGGCCAAGCTAGCCTTGCTTTCAAGTTTCCCCTCTCAAAGTTTCAAATCAATCATTTTTCAGTATTTGTTTGTTGCGTCTTGACTTTCTTGTTGTAGCAAGCATGTAATTTCCTGCAACAGGTATTAAAATTTTGCTCATTGTTGGTCTTTAAACGTTCATCCAACGTTGCTCGGCTCTTCGGACCATTTTGTTCTAAGTGACTTTTTTGAGTATCTCGGCTTTGTTCCGCGTTTTTGTGGGTGGCGATGATTTTGTGGTCGAGAAGAAAATTATGGTATTGGCTGAGAATGAAATTGGAGAGCTTTGTGTGCAAACCAATCGAAATTAGCCATTTTAAAGAATAAAAGGAAGAAACTTGGCGTGATAAAAAGGAGTATTCGTAGAATGAATGTTTGATACAGGTGATGAAGATGAAAAATAATGGTGTGTTAAAACGTGAAAAAATGATGATAGCATGAGGGGGTGTTTGGGGTTGCGTTTTCAAAATGGATTTTGCGTTGCGTTTTGAAAAAGCATGTCCCTACATGCTTTTCCAAAACTGCGTTTTCATAAAGAGAAAACGCAGATAATCACTTTTTCAACCAAACAGTGTTTCTGATTATTTGTGTTTTACAAACGTAATAATAAGATAATCACTCCAAAACACAATTCCAAACACCCCCTCAGTAACACACCTGAAAACAGAATAAGTATACGCAGTTCTATTAGATCTTCACAATGGCAAGTTAGCTAATGCTCTTATTATGACTTACGAGGGGACATTGTATATCCATAGCTCTACATGGAAGCCCAGGGCTATGAATTGTAAAAAGTTACAATTTACCATACACAAGTTCCACACATGAATCACTTGAGTGACTTTGCTAGTAAAACCTTCTTAAATTTCTTCCGAAATAAGAAGTGGAGGGCTATACCAAGTAATGGCAATGTTGAAATGGTGGCGATATAAAAAAGCATCCATGTTGATCTTCTGTTCTGCAAAAACAACTTGTTTAACCAATTTATAATGGCGGTTACATCAAGTGGTTTAGCCTCCAACTGCTTAGAGATTCGACCAGTGGAACGAGTGAGTACATGCTCTTCTGCATCTGGTAAGACTGTATCGCCACTTTCTTGATCGATTCTCTGCTTTTCAAATGGATCTTCTACGACATCACTTGATAATGGATCATTGCTGATGGCAGCAACCATTCCATTTGAAACATTCACATATGGGCCTTGATCTACAGACGATTCAAGTCCACAATGTTGAGGATTCTGAAACAAAATGTAAACAAGTTCATAACATATCTAAATAAAGTTTAAAGGTGAGCAATATTTCAATATGTGCCATTTTTTAATTGGCTTATGTTTTATATCTAAATAGGACAATGTATTTTTAAATCTTAATCATTTACTTAAAATTGTAATGATATTATATAGTTTCTGTAATCATATCAAATTAATTAATACTATAAAAGCATTAAAAAAATGTTTCGGATCAACACCCTATCCAAGCTCAGCCCATTTCGAACCCCACCAGAACGTTGTGCTCATTTATTATTTTACTTTTTGAACTATTAACCAAATATTATTTTATAGTTTCAAAATATTTATATCTTCTACGAATGTGACAGTTGTTAATAAGAAGACTACTGTCCACTCTGGACCCAGGATCCTTTTAAGTTGAGGGGTAGCAAGCAGTCAACTACTATACAGCTCCCAACTCATAGTTTACAGTATATTAAATCGTAGTAGCATAGAATATTGACCAAAGAGGACTGACAAATTTGGTTGTCACCTTCTTTTGTGTATGCATGAAGGGGCTGCTGTGCAGAACACCAAGAAACTCATTCGCAGCTCTCACCCACCTGGAGGTTGAAATAAAATGCGTGAGATGGTATTCATTTCTTAAGCCTACCTATGGATATTGATGTACCTCTAAAGTAAGAATTAAAACTAATATATCTTTGACATACTATATACATTAGACTGAAGATTAATAATTTTAACAGCACAATTACTCTCGTGAATGTGAACTGATAGCAGCAAAAAGACAATGAAACTTAAAATAAATTACGAGCATACCATAATCTAGACCCAGTAAGACCCTCAAAGAAAGCAAGATGTCCTCCATGTCGTGTTACAGCCAGCACGATATTTTTATTTGCTCTATTGGGACCAACATATAAGAAAGAATAAAGGTGATTAGAATTGGTATAATGTGTTGCTCGGCTAGAGGGTGTAGCTCAAAATGGATCTTTTTTGGTGTGGGTAAAACACTTTTTGTCCGAATGGACCCACTTGTTAGTAAATTAGTTAGAATTGCCACATGTACGTAATAGCATACCTGCACTCGTCCCATGGAATTGCCTCCCAGGTACAGACAGGATCATCTAATGCACTTATACATAGTAATGGAATTGCAACTTTCGTCACATACTGAGCACTGCTACAATGCCTATAGTATGTATCCACGGTCTTCAAAAAACAAAAACGTCACTAACTAGAAGTACACAACAACATTCTTATGCTTAAAGAGGCTTACCTCATACTTCCCAACTAGACGAGTAGCATAATTGTCAAAATCCCGAATGGTGCGTGACTATAAGGGGAAAAGGTCACCATGAGTTAAAAACTGTTTTGTGTAACCAACAGAATAACCAAGAAATTAACAAAACAAGCATTCTTGTTAATAAAATGAACTTCGCAACAACAGAGTCTATATACCTTTACAATACCATCCCAGTCCGCAAGTCGGGAATAACGAGTTTGATGCCTGCAATGAAAAGCTAAAATTAAAATGAAAGAAGACAGCTAATTTGTTTATCAAAATGTAGAAACTCAATAGTGTCTGCCTTATTGATAATTAAAAAGAAACAAAATGACGACATACAGTTGCGCATACTCTTGAAGACCCACAGTAAGAGCCCTATCATAGAATTTTTGAACAGTCCTGCGACATATAAATCTAGACCCAATCTGCCAAAACGTATATAATTACCAAACAATGTAAAAATGTGACACACAGAACCAAAAAATATAAACATAAATCGAGAAAAGAGATATTGGATGATCATTTTAGAAACAGTGTTTATACATAAAAATATGAAACCCTAACAGGTTATCTAATTAATTGGTAATGAGCCAGTATGTTTATATATACCAGTAAATGTATCTATACTATACCATAATGCATGTAAGAAAACCCTTAACTCCCCCGCGGTTTCTTAAGAATAAGGAGGTGCATCCTAGACCCTCCATTTCCTAAGTAAATCTAGTAAGGCCTCATACCCTGTGCCAGAAGGATGGCATGATTCATGTATATGTGATATCATGTAGATGTGCATCCCAGGGCCTTTCCTTTTTACGTGCTTAAAAATATCTTTGAATAGTACTAAACTACAAATCATGCATACAAAAACTTAAATTGTCCTACAATCATTCTTCCTCAAAGCCCTAACACCCAACTTATAAGAATTAACGGTGATTATTACACGCTTTGAAGTAGGAGAAATTCTACAACCTCAAAAAGGGAGATTAGATGAACATGGTTACATGGAAACACAAGCAAGACATAATAAATTCTCACATACAAACAGATACATATCTAGTATTCTAAAATTATTGCCCAGAAACATGTCCTTTAGAAAAGATCTGTCTAGAAAGATGAAACACGTTTTATAAGTCTTGATAAGTAGAAAACTACCAAAAGATCCCAAGGAGAGCAGATAGCAACAGCTCCGGCAATAGGAATATCTTCCCCATATTCTCCAAGATACTTCACCTGATAATTTGTCAGTCACAAAATTTAGTCATTATAGATTTCACCAACAACCAAGACACTGGAAGAACCCATTACATGAATCCTCACGAACCCGATGTTAGTCTTTAATTAGGGGTCAATCAAAAGAAAATTCAGTTACTTGTCCTACTTGTACTAGGATTAAGATGTTTATTACCAATTTACAATATAGGGCTTTAGTGCAGTAACTCACTTATCCCTTGTTGGTGCATACATGGTAAAACATTTTTATAAAGTATTCTAACTTGATGATATTAGAAATTATGAACATGTGAGAGGATTGAAATAATCATATTGTATGATGTAACTTGTCAGCTTGTGATGTTTGCCCCACATGTGTGGGGACTTACGAGAACTATATGTGGTGTTGTGCTAATCTAAGTGGCCAAAGTTGAAAGTTTTCTCTAAAGTTTACAACTTTCGTCTGTCCACCTCGGCTTTTATAGTTAGATTCTTCTCTAACAAGCCAGGATTCAAGATCAGATCTCTTGTAGTCATTCTTTTCTAATTTTAACCACTAATAAAACAAAGTTTGTGTTGGTTATTTAAATTTAGTCTGTGAGTTGCCTTGTCTATAAGTCAATTCATTTCTATTCACTAGATATGGCCTATATTTCTGGACTACTTCTGGTTTTGACAAGAATTTAAGGTTAGAGATTTGATTATTGTGATGTTTTATATGGTCGGGTATACTTGGATGAGAATCGGGTAAACAATATTTTCTTAGAGTGGTGTTTTTGTTTGTCTTAACTCACCAAAAGTAAGGAGAAATGGGTGAGTGTCTCGTTCTCTAAACCAGTGACATTTGCTTACAACTAACTGGATCCACTCCCCATAACACAAGTATAGGATTCATTTATATAATGGTGCTTTATATGATCTTCATTTGATTTGGGAAAGCATCTCGTTATGTTAGTTTATGGAAAGTAAGATTGTAGGATGAGCGCGTCAGCAACCCTAGCATGACGAGGGGAACCCTGCCCCTTGTCTAAATTTAGATTCTACTTGATCTCATTATATCGATTGATTTTGACTAGTATTCTACGTTTTATAACTTTATTAGTGTCCTAATACTACTTGAAGGTTTTAAGTTCTGTTCTCTTCCTTCTTTTAATACACATCAAAGTTTTGATTCACATTCAAGTTGTCACGTTTCTGGATAAGAATCTGATTCATTATAGATCGACCTTTGATTTGGATTCAGGTTACTTGTGTTGATTATTTTGGCTGATTGTTATACTTTTGATTCCCATTCAACTGTTACGAGCATAGAAAGTGTATTAGACCCATGGGCCCGAAAATGTGGTCTTCTTGTGTCATACGAACAATCAATCTTTCATTCTTTCCTACTACAATCTTTGTTTACAGAGAAGTAGTTATTGTCCTAATACTGTAGAACTACTGGGATTAGGATGTAAACTATTCGTTTATCTATTTTATTCTTTGTTCCTTATGTTTTCAATCTTTTCTTGACTCAGGTCTTATATTATTATTATGATAAACAATGAGTACTAAATACATTAGAAGAAAAATAAAGAGTACAGATTATGTATTAAACGTGCGTTCTTTCAATGCAGCATTTCTCATTTCTGAACATTTAAGTATCTTGTATTAAAAGCACAATGGATTACATAAAATTAATTCAGAAGAGAAACGAAAAAGAATGGAAGAGTAATTCTACCAAAATGTTAGCACCAATGCTTGTCCCCACCGCAAATAGAGGTGCATTGGGATTTTGCTGATGAAGGTGGTTGATGACATCTTGTATGTCTTTTGTCCATCCCGCATTATAGAAGCAATCAGACTGCATAGATAAACCACTAAACAATTAACTTCAAACATGAGACAAAGCAGATACAATATGGCACCTGAGTTTCAAATCTGCTTGTATTACATAGCTTGGAGCAAAAGTACACAAAAGCGCAAATTTTCTAAAACTACTTTCAGACATGTCTAAAAATAATTGAGACCATTCAGGTATTTGTGTGCTTGTGTACAAATATACCGTGCCCTGATGACGTGCGAACATGTATTAAATATGGAGAATATTGAAATATTTTATGTGTCAAAGTTTTTTTTCTGGCATCGACTTAGCATGGTTCAGGGTATATTATGTGTTTCTTATACATAGCATTTTTTGGGTTACATGGTTCGGTGTACATCTTGTGCTATATTCGTCGTTATACATAGCATGGTTCGGACCTACTTCGGGGTGCATCTCGTACTATATGTCTCTTTGTACAATGCACTTGAAAGTAGCTGGCATGTCTTACATAGTATGGGCTTGGAATAAACAAGATGTTTCTTGTGCGCTAGTCATACTAAGAATTATATATTTGAGAAAGGCCCAAGCCTTTTCCGCTTCTTACCCAACAACCACTGATACATAATATGTGCAAAAACAACCATTGTGTTATTGAATACAATTAAACAGACAAGCATTTAAGCATATACATCGCGTATATCCCCCGCTTTATAAAGCAAAAAGTCACGTCGCACTTGTATGTTTTAAATTAAGATATTTGTTAATTTCCCACCTTTGAATTGTGGGTTGCTCATGCTCAAGATATATTGATATAATAACTTATATTTCCATTTTATATTGTATGTGACACTTCTTAGTTCAATAACTTTATGATTAAACATTTCATGAATTTAGAAAGCACATAGCGTCAATAACTTATTACACCAGATTCAACAAGAGAATGCCAAATAATAAAGGAGCAGCACATAGCGTCAAGAATTTAAGTTGGACATAAGGGAAAACCTAAAACAATATAGCTTATATTACCCTTTCATTTGCCAGAAGCATCCATTATAAGTAAAAAAAGTACTCACCGTAACAGAAACTCCTCCAAGTCCTCGGTGATTGCATACAACCACATTCCATCCTTGTTCTGCCGTGGAGAAAGCAAGATGCTTGAGGTACTAAAATGTTCTCAAGAATAATGATCATGGTGTTAATACATGGACAAGGGCATACATTATCAATTTATTTTTTACAATACTTGATCAATTTATTCTTTTTCTGAAATACAAATGCAGAATATGATACATAATTTTTATGTCGGATGATAGGCCACAAACAAAGAACACACAGCATCCATCCTAAATATCAAACACTCCTCCTTAAGGTAACAAAATATTTATATTAAACATACCCAACTCACTACTGAAAGGATTCCATGTGTGCCTTACAAAGGGGGATATTAAGAACTGACAACTTCTAACAAAAACTCGACTGAAAACATGTAAAAAGACAAACAATGTTTTTATTCTACTCTTTCAACGAACAAGGTTTCCATCAATAAGATGATTCCCAGAGAGACCAAGTGAGCCCAATATACATAGCTTGGAAAACACTATCCAACTCCAAGGAGGTCACCCTGACTTAATTTCAGAATAAACCATTAGATGGAACACGTATACCTGATCTATATAGTATTACAGTACCACCAATATCAACCACCGGCGGTTAAAGACATCTAACATTTGGTGTCAACATGAACAACATTTATTTTAGGAATAATTGATCTACCGTTCACAATTTCAAGCTAATGGCCTCAAACCTACTACTACATGTATAGCTTTTTCCACTGTCTTGTATTATATCATACAAACTAACATTAGCTTATCAGTGAATGGAAAATATGATATTTGTAATTAAAATAAACAGAAGCATCTAAGAAGGTTCAATAAGAACTATGATATGACAATGACAATAGCTTAAACTTACAGCTGAAGAGGAATCACTAGTTAATCCAGGAATGACAATTACAATGGGGGTTTTATCATCTTCATATGTTGAGAGTCCCAGAACTGCAACGTTATGCAAAAACTTAAACTAAAATTCATGAAAGAAAATCTTACAAATGTATCAGGTGAAACGTTTCACAAGCAACTGATCATCGCATACATTACTAAAATCAAGACTGATGCCCATAACAGCTTCATATGTGTGTAAGTTTGTTGTGAAAAATAGCATGGATAGTTTTCTGATCAGGTATATAAGAAATGTTATATGTCAGTGTTACCATCATAACTCTTCAGCCAATCCAGAGCAAAAGTTCCACCATCAGAAGCATGAAATAATTCTCTGGGAGGGATTCAGAGTGGACAATACAGAACAAGAGAAGGTATATCAATACCAAAAGTACTTTCAATACAAGAAAAGAAACTTCAACAGTGAAAGAGAAATTTTATCAAAAAAATTCATTAAGGTACAATTAATGTATTCAATTCATCGAGTGAGAATAATGATACATTCGATATTTAGATTAACCAAAAATGTTTTTCAACTTTCTGTAGTTAAAACAAAATAAATATTAGCAATTGCCTTTTCCTGCTTCTAATATTGTGTATTTTTATTCAAAGTTCTTTCTACGATTCTTTTACTTAATGCAACTTCTAGCTTTTCGTATAGTCAATTAACTCTTCTTGTTTAAAGCTTGTGCTTAAAACTGTTACGCCTCAGTTATTTTAGAATTTCATAATAGCAACCGCAGACAATCTTTATCCTTTCTATTTTAGTTTGATTCTCCGATAAACACGGTGTCCGGCGTTTCGCCAGCTAGTTTACAAGGTCCGAGTTCACCACCACAGACACTCAAACCAGGTAAATCTCTCCCAAGTACATATACTAGCAATCGGGTATTTATGGGTTAGATCTTAACAATTAGCAGCAGGTAGCATTCTAAGTTTAAAATAATCCTGTAGCAAGATTATGCCACACACATTAAACAGTTTTACCAAACAACACTTTGCTTTAAAAGGTTTAAATTGTAAATTTATGTATATAGCAACACCTGACAAGAAGACATACCTTGTATAATCTACTGGAGGAGGTCTCCCATGGAAATTCAAAAATGTTGTTTGAATGTGAGGACTTGAGAGCCAAGGTGTAGCCATGTAACTTATTAAAGAAGCAAATGCACAAAAGACGAACAAAATCATTCACAATGCATGAATTATTGAAATTAAAGAAACCTTTTTTTTAATAACATAACTCATAGCACAAACAGATTCTAACAAAACTTGTACACTTTTAATTCTCAAAGATTACAATTAATATATTCGGCAAAGCCCCAATTAAGTTGAGCCTCGCAGGGATAAGTGAGAACATATACAGCTCGACAAAGTCGAGTTTTCAATTTGTGATATAAAACCGACGACCAACCATATTGATTAAAACGGTACCATCATATTCTCAATCACCAAATGAAGAACCATACTACTAAGTCACTGGATGTAAGGTACGTTTTAAATGACTAGGTTAGCTAGTATATTCCATTAAATGTTGCTACTGAATATATTCTAATTGTCAAATATTACTATCGTACGTGTCTGGTGGTAACTTATATGGAGTCACATCAACAAAAATACTACTAGATACGTACAATAAGTAATATATCTTTGATACACATTAGAAGCGTTCCATGTTTGATAAACATATGGAGTAAATTCAAATAAATTTTCAAACACATATCCCTTTTGTTTTTAACACACAAAAATAATGACTTTGGATAGTTATAGAATATTTCAAGGGTCATAACTTTGACTTTGCACTATTCGTTTGAAGCTAGAGACAAGAAAAAACAAGTTAGAGTAATGAATCAATTGGACAATACAAAATAAATGGAGCATATATTTAATTTATTTAACTTAAAAACAAAAAATATTTGAAAATGTATTCAAACTTTAGTCCAAAAGTCTATTTTATGTGTATCTCCAACTTAGATCACCTTTATTTTGTGTACCCGTTGGTACTTTTGATGACACGACATCCATACAAGTTGTCACACCAGCATCGACAGTAGTACCGGAAATAGAATAAAAATAGGGTAATGATCCGTATACCATCATTTTTTACCCGTACTGTTGTATAATACTGTGACGCATGTTTGATGGTGTACGGCTAAAAAAAATGGTGCACGGATCTTCTCCCATGGAAATACTCCATTTGACAGTATATACACAACAGAGGCATCAATCCATCAATAGATGGAGTGGTATCCGTTACCAATGCAGCTTGGGCTCACATGTGAAGATGAGAGACGCGGGTTCGATCATTAGGGATGCCCAAATCATGTGGGTATTAAATGAAGGTATTTTTACCGGCATAATAACCCTTACGGGTTGGGATGATGGGATCCAACGTGGTTCCGGGACAGGGTGCCCTCCTTTACTTTTTTTTTTTTTTTTTTCCACAATAGAGGCGTGGATACATACAATAAAAATCATAGCCGACTGAAGTTGAATACATACATTTCCAAACAATTATCCGTTAATTAGCAGAGAGAGAGAGAGAGGAGTCACCTGGCGTGAAGAAGACGACACTTGGAAGCCACACCGTGATAAACATGAGAGGAAGGATTATAAGTAAGAGAGACCGGAGACCCACGAAAGAAGGTGAAGAAAACGTCGTGAATGAAATGAAATTCCAAGAAATTGTACATCATTATTATTATGATACATACTAAACCCATTATGTAATGGCTTTTTGGTATCAGTCTCAACCCTTCCAAGATCAACCCCAGCCATGATGATGATGATGATGCTATTATTTCATATTCCATTATTATTCTCTGACTATTATGATTTTATTATAATTTGGATCTGGATTTTGGATTTCAATACCAACGCAAAGTAATAATATGGTGAGGTACTGAGGTGAGTCTGCTATTGCAATTACAAAACAAATGGTTTTTTGTTTTATATTTTTATTTAAAAAACAAATGCTGATGAGCCGACTTAACAACCATAGTTTGACTATCTTAATTGGCCTTATGTTCTCAACTAAAACGAAAGGGAAAGGAACAAATAATGTGGGGTTCTTAGGGGGTGTTTGGTTAGAAGGAATTCATGGGAATTCATTGGAATTGGAATTTGAATTCCATTTATTCTTATGTTTGGTTGGATATTTGACGGAATTGGAATTCAAAAAATTCCACCAAATTCCTTAATACATGGAATTTGAGATTCCTTCATATATGCAAAGGAAAGTTTTGAATTCCATTGAAATTCATATACTTGACCAAAATATCATTCCTTATTATTATTATTATTATTATTATTATTATTATTGTTATATTATTATTATTATTAAT
>JAOXNX010000032.1:9232342-9246936 GCA_028566075.1 Solidago caesia
ATTTGACTAAAAAACGCAATTTCAAAAATATTATTAAATTGTGCATACCCTGCTATATTTTCCTGGATCCGCCACTGCATGAACCCGACTGCCTATAACCCCACCGACACCACCTTCGGTTAGTAGCTTGTCATTCTTTCTAAATACTACCAGTTAGCTTTTCTTTTTCCTTTCGTTTTAATTACTTGTAAACAAGTCATGGTTTTGCTGCATTTACATATAATAGATGTTGGGCGAAGAGCAAGTGATGAAATTGTTTAGGAAGACATTAAGGTGTGGCCTTTTAAAGTGGTGGCTGGGAGCAAGTGATGAAATTGTTCAGGAAGACATTAGCTTTATAATCTTTACATAACTTGGAAGCAACAGTTGAGAAAGCAAGTTTTTATTCTAGAAGAAAAATGGCCTATAAGAGCACCTTGGTTAGACAGGATATCGAAAGAAAGAACAGCGCGTTGCTCGCTCATAGAGAAAGTAGAAACAAAACTTGTGTACAATTCAATTGCAAGTCACTATAGTATATACAACTCGATAAACCTCGGCTAAAAACATATCAATAAAGATAAAACATATGGCTAACTACGCGTGTAAATTAGTTGTACTCGTTTGGTTGTAATCATTTTAGTATAAGCATGGGGACCATATACATATATATACCTGTGTAAGTAGACTATCATCTTCGTTTTGTTGAGTTTTTAGTAGTTGCTTGCTTACACATGCAATCTGGCATGGGGTATGTAAAAAGTGAGGCACTTGGTTTCCTCACTTCACTCCCCTTTACATCACTATGATGAAGCATTTCGCGCAACTGTCGCTGAAAGCTCTCCCATCTATAAATCACATATAACATTGTCATTCACATGTTTGTGTCAATAAAACAATTGGTTCATTTGAAATTTCCATAACAAGAATGATCAATTATCAGTTCACCCGACAATAAGTAAATTGGTTCATGATGGAAAATCGAAGTGTCAATTTCGAATCATTCACATATTAGTATTAGACTTGCTTTGGTTGTGTATCAGTCATGCTATACTTTTAAGCCTCTCCAATGAACGTGGCAAACTGGCGTGGGCTGGTTAACGGTTCAAAAACGGAATAATGGATGGCAGAAATACTTTTTCAACGTTTTTACATATTCTCAGATAAATAATGTAACAATACGTTAGACAAAAAAATATATATATATTATATATATATATACAACATTCTCTTTTTCAGGAAAAATTTGAAGCTAAGATTACCGGTTGCCACAATTTCAATACATGGATACTTTAGAAATTTAAGTCAAACTATAGGTCCATATGTCGCTTCCTTATCCAAGTGAATAAGTTCTTTTCATGTTCAATTTGCTCATAATGGGTAAACAGAGAAGGCATTTACTAATATCACAGAAACATTATATTATTATTGCCATGTTACCTGATATGGGGGCTGTCAAACAATTGAGCCAACTTTCTCTTGTCAGGTGTTATTGTTTTGGCATGTCCTTCATAGGAAAAACGTCTGTGACCAATTAACAAGTGTGGGAAATTTCCTCCCTGAGTAGTCACAAAAACCTCACTGTAGAGACATATCGTATAATCAAGAGCAGCCAACCTAGACGAGTACCCCTGTATCAAAAGCAACTTTCAATGAGGAATTTCAACTGCACCTTGCTATATCCTCTTTTTCATTAAAATTGCAAGATCTTTACAATCTTTACAGTGGCAAAATCAGTCAGATAACTGATAAAAATATGGGTCAAATGGGTACTCTAATTATACAACAGTCAAATTGGGTCAGCTCCGATTGCGCAAAGCCTTCAACACTTTCTGTCCAATTTTATATTTTTGTATACGCATTGAATTTCATTTCAAAAATGATATTATAACAATTATAATTATGTTTCGACTAAAACGATCTGGGACAGATATTGGCTGTGAGACCGGTTGGTTGGGGACGCCAAACGGCCGGTTACCTTATTTTTAATACACGCCAGGCAACTTTCATCTTTTTAACCTGTTGAACCCTTTAAACCATTTCCTTCTTAGCTAATTTTCTATATTTGAAGCATTCGACAGGTAACAAAATACAACCATGACTGATAAGAAGTTCTTTTTTAGTTCAAAAGGGATATTTAGTGCAGATGAACCTGATGTATATCAAATATACTTTTGTATGGATTAATCCAGGTTATATGTTATTGCTAATTTGCCAAAACTGAATAAAGTATATAAAACTGTAAAAACTAGCTAAAGAGAAAATGAATCAAACGTGTCAATTAGGTGAAAAGCTGCCCATCTCATAATCAGAAATTGTTCTATAATAAAAGATGGATCGTTGATTTATAGATAGCTTTTAAACATGTAATAGATTAACTGCATCTGAAATTCAGGAAAGATAGGCTAATCAACCCGGCAAGACTCGTTTTCACTAACATAAAAAACTAGTTTTTTTTTATGTTCAGCTTTCTTGCAACCTTTAGTGATGAGTACAAGAACAATTCAGTTATTTGAGTTAAAATAAACAAAGTATCTGGAGAATTACCATAAATGGAGCAAGCTCCACTGGTGAAGCTAATGTATCCTTGGTTTCTAATCGTGGAAACATTTGTTTAAGTGGTGCCATATATTTATCTGCTTTGTAAATTTTTCCCGCTGCGACATATACCGATGTATTTTTATCAAAGCCCATGCCCCTAAGCATCATTCCAACCTACATTACAAGCAAGAACACTATCAGTCCATCAGAATAATATGGCACCAAACGAGCAATCAAAGGCAGGTATCTAATATCTAGAACCATGTGTTGCTAACAAAAAGTTCATATACAAGAATCTTTCTGTTTTTTCATAATATATAGCCACGGAAAAGGGAAAACATATTTATAAAACATATTTATGTGGTATTTAGATTTGCGTTTTGGAGTTGATTATTATCTGATTATTAAGGTTTCATATAATCAGTTTTGGATGATCGATACCAGCTTCATCAAACCTGATTATCCAAGAACCCAACACTTCTTTTCATCTAATATAAGATTTTCTCCCATTTTACAAAACATCTATGTTTCTTTCTCGGATTAACAAAAATATATTCTTTGGTTATTATATCAAATAATCCTTATTTGATTTTATTTCAGCAGATTATTTGATTTTATTACACCAGATTGTTTGATTCCGATTATGCAATATCACAATCACCTTTTAAAACGCCAACCCAAACAAACCCCATAGAGATAACCCTTATACATGACACGACCCATACTACTTCTCAAGATATATATACATTACAATAAGAGAATATAAACAAATGTAAGCAGTTGCTAAAATAAATTTTGGTAGAAAGCATCCAACATAGATGTTGTAATGCATGCTATGTCACATGGAGATAGTGTTTGTATCTGAAAACTTATTAATTATAGCTATAGGCACACCTCTATGGGAGTTAAAGGGCATTTTCCGTCCATCCTAATTGCGCCTGGTCTTATAATCCGATTCTTTTTCCGGAACTTTCCTCTCCAACTTCTTTCACGAGCAATATCCATTTCACGTTGTTCTTCCTCACCACCATCATATACACAACACGAAAATGCAACCATATCCTTCAAAATGAACAATATTGTGAGGATCATATAGTGAGAATGTCCATGTAAATTATGTACAACTAGACATGCCAATTGGGACGAGTCAGTCAGGTTAGGTAATAGGTCTAAACAGATAACCATTTAGTGCAAGTTAAAGTGGCTGGGTCGCCGCAGAATTACTTATCATGATCATAAAGACTAGGTTGCTACGAAAGTAACCTAGCCTCTTTATTGTAATAAATTAATTGAGGTTTTATAAATTCATACACAAATATGTGTTATCCATTTTTTAGAACTTAACCAATAATTAAATGTGATTACAAAAACTACGGTGTTACTAATATGATCCATTAACTTTCATTAAAAGCCTGATCGAGGAGGCTTTCAGACATTTGAGCTCACTTAGGATGACTTTTAACCTGTTAGACCTGTCAGACCTGTTCATCCCATTTCCTTTTTAGTTACATCTATTAGCTCAACCCAATTCACCTATTATGACTGGACAAGATTACCTCTTCAAAACGGAGATGGACTGAAATATATTTTCCACCACTGCTAGAACTATTTCGGATCATCCTATCGACCATTTTTGCTGCAAGTGTGCGTATAGGTTCTGAAAACCTAAGTGCCCCAAAATTCGATAAACATCTAAGCCCTTGGATATCTGAAGGAACAGCATGAGCCAATCTGTTAGAGAATGGCGCAATACGCACTGCCCTGCACAATTAACAATGTCACGAACCTACTAGTTAACAAAAAAGGAATAACTGACTATTTTTTGAGAGAAGTAAAAACATAGACTACAACACTTAAAAGAAAAAATATATTGTGGTTAGATGTTCGCAAAGTTATTATGTCACTTGAATAATAAGATAAGCAGTTGCCTAAAGCTAAGGATAGTTGGGTAATTTAACGTATAAGGAAAAAGATTCGTGAAGTCGGTGGTGATTCGGGTAGAATTTTGCTATCGGAAGAACGCTTGGAGGAAAGAAGCTGTGGCGAGGCTGTGAATAGTGGTAGCGGTGCTAATATCAAATGCGACTCTATTCTTGGAATGATTTTGGCTTGCTTTTGGATGTATTCATTACAACTGAGTTGACGATTGGGGGCTTCATTATGGGTACTTCATAGATGGACTTGAGATACGACAATCACGATCGTTACAAACAACACCTTGAGTACCAGATTTTTTGGGGGAGGGAATAATGTGAAGCCCCATTGTATTGATATTAATCATTATTAGATATACATTTTATTCTTATTTGATATATTCTGGTGTTCAACACATAGTCTAATTAGATACAGATTAGGACGTAAAGTTTTATTAGGAAAGAATAAAACTTGGAGAACAAGTTACTTGTCCTACATGGATTTATTTAGCACAAAAAAAGGATGTAAGTATTATTTTATTTCATTCTTAATTTGATTAGTGATTTTCATATCTTCATTTTATTTTCTGAAAAAATTGGCAATGCAGTGACTTTCATATCATTGGAAGTGCTAGTTTAACTCTAGAAGTAAACCGTGGGAAAGCATCGATAACCATTCTTTTCTATTTGTTTGTTACATTTTATGGACATTCATATTCTATTACTATGTCGTCTAATCAGAAAGTTCGACAATAAAAGATTCCAGAAAGTTGATCCTGGATGCAACTTCTGGCAGAGTTGATTGGAATAATTAAGAGGAAAAGATTTATAACAAGGCATATTTACATACCCCAACTCCACAAGCTTTGGCAAGACCTTTTGAAGGTAGTAAGTTGGACTTGACCAACCTTTTACTCTCAAATTCACAATGTTGCTTATATTGTTGTCAAAACGCTCGAGCACATCTTGCGGTAATTCTCTAACCACATTCACATGATTTCTTAACGCATATATAAAAAACTCCTCATCAAATATATCCCCGAACTTGCTGCAATTTGGACCAGAAATTAAAGGATTTTGAAACGTCAATAACTACTAGAGGTGGCAAGTTTCATCAAACTACGAGTAAAACATGTAATATATACAAATTTATCTTAGAAAGAAAAGGGTCAAATAGATTGAAGCACTGAACAAGTCATCCAGGTTAAAAGTTGCCCCAAGTATATTTTTAACATAAACAGTGAAATCACTTTATTTAAAAATTAGGTAATAATTGATACAAAATAATTCTTGTAATCATATCTGACCCACAAATTATTTGTAAAAAATAAAATACTTTCACAAATGTGTTCCAGGTCAACGCAACCCAACCTGACTCGCTTTAACCCAATACCACAAATTACCCATTTTTAATAAAATTGGGAATCAGTACCTTCGTGACTAATATTGGGAGTGATGTACCTTATGAAGCATACAAAAATCAACTAGAAATATATGACAAATAAATCTGGTGCTAAAATGGAAGCTTACTACTAGTGTAAATTATAACGAATATTTCATAAATTTAAGAAACTATTTTAGTATATTCATCAAAAACACATGTTACAAAAGCATGGAGATATTCTTGCTCTCATTTTAAGTGACTGTAGTTTACTTATTTAGTTTTCGTTCACAAACGTCCAAAGGGTAACATTTAACTACAAACAGTTAATGTAAGTATTTGACTACCAATCAAAATCTAAAACACCTCTTCCTTAAGAAACTTCTGGAACACAAAAATGCCTTAAATATTTTGCAATGAATACTAGCAGCAAACGAGATCTTGTTAGATGGAGAAAACTTGCATTTATCAGGAAAATATGGCTCTAATCGCTTTTATCTTAAAAGTAAGATTTTTTTAAAGCAAAACTTATATTCAATGCTCATTAAACTATTCTTTTAAATCACTGTCACTGTCTTTAAAACATAATCAAAAATTTATTTCTCGTCAGATATGAGGCCCTGCTTCTGTCAGGACACATGCCACTAAACCTAATGTATTTAGTAAGGAAAACTATCGCCAATCCCAGTCAGCAATCCTGCTATTTAAGGCTGCATGTTCATTTAGACATGTATAAAAACTATCGCCAAATACAGCATCATTATTCCCTCTAGCCTTGAAATCTCAACATCAGGTGAGCGGGTGAGGTAGAGGCTAATTACCAATGGCTTATAATGGGAAAAAGTCATTCAAATGTTGAAAAGGATGGAAGGACGTTTTCAGGCTAATATATCCTCTTCCCAACCATCGTTGATATTAACATTTATCAACCATCAGTAACGGGCCAAGATGTAAAATTTAGTTTAAACATTTGTCAACGGGATTTGCTTGGGAGGGATGGAAGTTCATTACAGGCTTAATGTAAAGAGATTATTTTAATAATGACATATATATCACTGCACATAAACAGGAATATGTTTATGTACAAAGTTTTATTTACTGGACCCAATACACTACGAACTAGTTGGGCCAAAAGTGTCAGATACCACACGTCAAAGAAAAAGAAGCTGGGACCCAAGACCGCATCTTAATTTCCTCAAAAATTATAATTTATACCCAGAATATGTTAGATGTAAGATGTTTTATCTACTAACTCCGCTTGTTTGTAGTGAAAAGAAACTGTAAGCACAAAATTGAAGATCAAAATAATCAAACACAGCCATCATAACTTGAAAGGCGGCCTTAACAGACCTATTCAATTAACCTAAAAAATAGTATCAAATCATGTGAAAATGAAAAAGATAAATAAGAATGATGGGAGACTGCATTCACACAGAGATTACTTAAAATTCACTACCTTGAGTCACGCCAGACGCTGTTCAGATGAAATATTGGAATGACAAGTGTAGCATTCAGTAACCCTGCAACCGCCACTGCATCACATATCTGATTTACAATATATTAACTTGTAAGTTCAATAAGCCTATAAAATAAGTATATAGCATAACTTAAACAGGGTAACAGTGAGCAAAAAGGTCGGATATTTTTATAATAAAATAAATAAATATAACTCATTTAAAGCGAATTTCCTTTGAGAACATGTATAAATACATTACATGAGCATAATATTTTAAAATCATGTAAAAGAATGAGAATACTATACGATAATCATAAAAATTGTAAACTTTCTTTGAAAGGGAATAGATAAAGATACAGCAATACAGCATATGATTTGATTAATATACCACAGTTGTGCATGATCTGCTTGTACAGTTTGCTATAGGAGTAGTAAAATGTGGTATATTCATCAAATGTTGTGGTATGTTTACTGAAAACCTTCTTTAAGCCGACTATCCCATGTGTGCCTTCACTCCAACACAAACTTTATAATTCGAGCATCATTATATGTAATTATTGCACCATTACTTCTATGGTAAGAAAAAATACCGATAATCTTTGTTGGTTCAGCCCGCCATTTGCTTCAATTATGAGGAATCCATTTGATTTTGGTAGTTCTGGATTCGTGATGGGTGAACAAATATGAAAAAAAGGTTAGAATTCCAGAGCTTGAAAAAGAAACAACTTTTCAATTTTCTTGATCAAGTCACTTGAAAAATACAAACCTGATTGAGTGTTCTGAAGATTAATACAAGGCTTCCAAGATTGACGTGACTTCGTGTTCCATACATTTGTCATCTGTGAGTTCCATGACAGAAATTATAACTTTAGACACCATAAAAAACTAAGGCTAAACAGACTGAAAAGAAAAGATACTGGTAGCTTTGTTCATAGAACATGAATACAGATTACAAGGTTAAAGAAAAGCAATTGCTTGAGAGAGGTCAATAAATAAAAAAGATGAAGCGAAATTAATTGAAGTTGATTATATGTTCTTCAACTTTAATTTATTATCATCCAGAATGTAGCTTGCGTGCCACCTAATGGTTAAGTGTCATAGATTGTCTACCCTTATCCGAGTTAACCTAAATTGAAAGTTTACATACCTAAATATACATACATAATAAGCATGCAGAACACACTTTCCATGTGTAAATAAAGAAGTTATAAAACATACACAAAATTACAAAGTCATAACATTGCAAAGACTAAGTTTAACCAAAATCAAATGAAGTTGATTATATCTTCTAAAAAACCATAATCAAGAATGTAGCTTTATCCGTGCCTAATCCTTAAATATCACCCTTTCGGAACCAAATTTTCCCCTTTTTGACTACCAATATTCCATTAACCTAAATTATAAGTTCAAAGGGATAGTACATCGACCATTATACTTACCTAACGACTACTCTCGATAGGCATGTGGGGATCACACTTTTCATGTGAAAACAAAAATATTAGGATATTAAAGCATTGTATTATAATAGCATTACAATGAACAAAAAAAAAACATTACCAAGTCATTATTGGTACGATTACTCTCGGCTTCCATATATGGCCACAAGTGCTGGAAAACTTGAGGACTTTGATACAAAGACCCTAAAGGAGCTGCTTTACCAGATCTTCCAGCATTGCTTTTAGTAATAATACCAACATCAAAGCCCATTGTACCCATATACAATAACATTGCAGATATATAAAGAAGTGGTGCAAACAATAAAACCCTTCTCCTCCTATACACAGCCGACATCACCACATAAACCCACCTTTCAACAAAGCTCTGCATCTTCACATCTACCCCACCACCCCCTCGAAAACTGCTCCCACCACCACTGCCTTTATTCCGACGAAATCGTGGGGAAGAAGGCGGTGAAGGGGATGGCGAGACGGTTCCAGTTGGCCGTCCCAAACGACTGTAACCGTGCATTGTTGTCGGTGCTAAAAAAAGGACTTGCTTTTTGCAAAATTCTCACAATTTCAACTTACCCAGTTACTAAAAGTTGAAATTGAGAGAAACCCAGATGGGAAACTGCAAAAAGTTTGTATCTTTTATTGCAAAGAATAAAAAAAATTAAAACAATATCTTTTACTAGAAATCTTATGGTAAAAAGACAGAGACTTTTTGGAAAATTCTCACAATTTCAACTAACCCAGTTGCTAAAAGTTGAAATTGAGAGAAACCCAGATGGAAAATTCCAAAAAGATTGTAGCTTTTTTTGTGTGTGTGTAAAGAATAATAATTAATTAGAAATGAATTTGGGAACAAGAAATAGATAAAAATAGAATAATGTCTGTGTCAATTACTACATCAAGCTTTTCTTTTCTTCTATTTTAATTTCTTCATACAGTTTGGATTGAAACAATACTTCACTTCAGAGAAGCATTGCAATTTGCAAGGAGGAAGAATGATTATTATTAATATTTTATTAGAAAAAGAATTATAAAAGTGTGAAAAGAAGAAGAAGAAGAAAAGTGTGTTATTTTTGACTTTTTAATTTTTATTGACCCCCTTGTGTTTTCTGGAGGGACTACACCGACATCTTCTTCACGGTATATGTCGGTATCCACGATAAAGTCCATGTAAATATAGCACGGTAAAAATTAGGGCTTTAAATTATGTTGAGATAGTGTTAGTAAGTTTGGTCCACCAAGACTAACATGTGTTTTTGAGTTTGATTTATACTAGGAATGTACCCGCGCGATGCGCGGTGTTGAATGATTTTTCAAAAAATTTAAGTTTTAGTGTATATGAAATTCGTAAACTTCATTCAGTACATGCATCAAAAGGTGATGGTGGCCGGCCGCCGGTTTCGCCGACTGCCGGTTCTAGACTGCATAACACACGTGTATATTAAAAAAATGTGTTTGTTATTATTGTTAGAATATTTAAAATTGAATATGTAAATTAATTTATAATCAATTAATATATAAATAATACAAATATTAAATGATATGATATATAAGGAAATGTTGAAATTTTTTGAAAATTAAGACACCATCAATTTGATTTATAATATAGTATAGATACAAGTCTAAAATTGTGAAATATACCACATTCCAATCCAAAAACACAATGCAAGTTAATCAACTGATGTTGTACGGTTTTGGTCAATGGAACCAACCAAACATGTACGGTTTTGGATCCCTTCAAAACACACCGACATAAATGTTTGGTATGTTTACTTTAATTATTTTTATGCAATTTGATTTTATAGGATTTTAGCCCTTTTTTACGAGAATCTACGTTCTACCATATACTTTTGGATTCTTCGATATGGTTCTAATAAAAAGTAACGTGTAATAGTACACTTTTCTAAAACGTATATATATTTGTATATTAGAAATTTATTTTGAGACGAAAGAAGTAAAATAAAATTAACTCGAAGTTCAGTTGATAATATCTGTGGTATAACATGTGAACTACAATTAATGTAGCTTTTTATAAATGAGTTGTAAGATCATGCTATACATCGATCATTTTATCATGTAAAATACACAAATGGAATCAAGTTAAGTGATAAAAACAAAAATGGATTATCGATTTGGTTAATAACAAGACAGGTAAAACATACTCCGTTCAAAGTACCGTCTAATGTACCAGCAGACACGAAAGATTGAGTTTTTCAATACTATTATATATCGACCAATTTTGTAGTAACTATAACTTAAAACTTTATGCAATTAAAGTGGTATGTTATCATTTTTAGTTGCATCTTAGCTAACTTTACTTAGAAATAGTTTTACACATAGTGAAATGACATTTTAATGGACCCCTTTATCTGCGTACCAATTAATGCAATAAAAATATAGTAGTACAAAAAATTTGACACAATTTTTTGGGTAAAAATTTGACACAATTTATACATCAAATTGTTGCATATGCATTAAAATCATCTATGTTACATTAAAAGAAAACAAAACGATACACAACTCCTACTTCTGAAGAGTTGTCAGCTCAACATGTTACAAGAATATAATGAGGAGAATATATTGGCAGCTCGACTATGTTAACTCGGTTTATCTTTGCCACATTCACCAGTTAAAAAATAAATTATAAATATAAAAAACATTGTTGAGTTGAAAAGAAAACCAAAGAAAAGAATGGAAGGTAAATAACTTATTACGAGAACCAAATAAAACAAAGAGAAAAAAAACAATTTTACAATTATGTCCTTAAAAAATTACACTAAATTCAAGGATAGAAAAGTAATTTTATAAAATCTTAGAAAGTTTTTCATCTCAAATCTCAATCAACCCATATTTGGAAGAAAACTTTGGATGACAAAGCCTTAAACTTTCCTTTCCTATCATTTTCGTTATTTATAATTTATAAATAAACTCAAAAATGCTTTTTTTTTTTTTAATTTCCTTTCCAATCTTTCCTTTTCTATTGTAAAAACAACTCGAGAATAGTTATTCACTTTAGTGATACTCGTTATTTTAGTTATATTGTTGAACTATTTTTCACGAGTAATCGTATATGAATAGTAGGCACCAACGTTTAACTTAGATGCATCAAGCAACATGTATTATATTTTTATTAAAAATGGTTTTTGTTAAGCAACGTTTAATAAAATGAATAAAATTTATTATATTTTTATGTACTATTTTTTTTATATATGTTAATATGTTATGTTGAATAGTGAATATTTTATTTATTTTATTAGTTTAATAGTTTTGTCACTTTGTGCTAATACACGTCTGGACAAACTTTGTTGTGTTTGATGGGTACATCTTAAAAATGGTTTTTCTTAAGTCACTTTGTTTGATCGATGGCTAATATACAAAAAGTAATTTTTTTAAGTAGGTATATATATATATACTAGACGAATGTCCGCACGATGCGGCGGTGATAGTTATAACGGCGGGTCGGCGGCGGTGGTAGCGGCGCCGCGGCGGTGTGGTGGTGGTAGCGACTGGTGGTGGTCGTAGCGGCATCGAGTAGTGTATGCTATTGATGTTGATCTACAGGTTATTGATGTAAAAGGGGGGTAATGTAGTTATTTTAGGTGTTAAGGGAGAGAGTATTATAGATATATCAAGCGGAGATTTTAAAATATAATACATAAAGGAGAGGGGTATTTTGGGTAGTTCAAAGTTGTAATTTAAAAAAAAAAAAAGAGGAGAGATTGATACTTTATATTAATAATTATCATATTATCGGTTGGTGATTTGGAATATACTCATTGGTTAGTAGCTTTTTTTGGATAGGAGTTTGGCCATATTTAGCCTAACTTAACTAAAAGTCTAGAAGTCAAATTGTATACACCTCCAACTTTGACCGATTAATCGGTACTAGTTTAAGACCAATGGATCATGACGACTAATTTAAATATTGTCTCAATGTCTCGGTTAGACTGTTACATCCAATTAAAAAAAAGACTCGTTATTCTAAGATAACCTGAACAACAAAACCTTCTCCATTTTTAGTTTATATTGAGTATACCGTATGCTCTATAAACACGTTAACTAAAAAGAGACTTAATATGTTTTTAGTCATTTAGATTAGTATGATTTTTACATGTTACACGTACGTACATGGTTACATCTAATCAACATTTAAATCAAATCGAATGTCCAACTCAATCAATTTGGCAATCAATTACGTGAGTCGTGACATATATATAGTTTGCTTTTGTCTCACGTACGTGTCTTGTAAGTGTACGTGACATAATAATTGCAGAGTAATATTCACTCCACAAATCGTAACTCCATATCATGTTTCTTGCCTAATTAATTATTATTAAAAAAAAGAAGAAGACATCTTTGAAACTTGTAATTGCTTTTTAATTCAGTAATCACGCACTTTCTTCTTTAGGGGGTTGGCAGTGAACACTCGATTGGATACGGTATCATCCCATACCACACCTCAACACCGCCGCCGAGGTAGTGGTATGGGGCACTACATGAGAAATGCGGTAATGTTTGTAGCGTGGTATGGAAAAAGTAGCCCACTCCAACCAATCATTTGTTATATGTGGGGTATCTTTATGGGTATATTTATTTTTTATTGTAGTGTGGTATGGATTACAGTGTGATATGGTATTGTCAATGAAATAAGGGAGTGTGGTATGAAAAAGTATAGGAATGATGTGGCATAAAGAGATTGGTTGAAGAGTGTGATATGGATTGCAGTGCAACTACCCATTGCCAACCCCCTAAGTTGGGTCCTTTTACCAAGTAAAAAAGGTCAAATAAAAAAATATTAGATCATTATTAAAAAAAAAAAAGCCATACCGCCTAGCAGTATGTGTATTGGTCCATAACAAAAGGATTGTGGGTTTAAGTTCCAATTTTCCATAGCAAACAAATGTGTAGATTAATACGTGGTGTTGATATTGTCTTTCTTTAAAAAAGAAAAAAAAAAATGGTATATCATCCTAAAAAATCAAGTGTAATCAATTAATTCTCTCTCTTAATTTTTTTGTTTGATTTTACCAAATATTATGATCAAGTTGTTATGAACATAGTTGTCAAACTCGTACGAGTCACGAGTCGACTCGTACGAGTCGAGTCAAAACAAAGTGAAAACGAGGCGACTCGTTGGATGACTCGACTTTGCTCCAGACTTGTCCGAGTCGATGCGAATCAAGTTCCGAGTCGGTGCGATTCATGTTCCGAGTCACGAGTAAAAAAAAATATATTATTTTTTAAACATAATTCTTTTATATGCTTTTAAATTTGATTTTATTTCAATAGTATTCTTTTGTTTTTAGCTTAATATATAAATATAATATTATATTTGTACAATAAATACTTGTATATTATTATAAATATATATATTATCTAATATACTGACTCTTACGATTTGAGTCACGAGTCAAAAAATCAAGTTTTCAAATCGAATAAAAACCAACGAGTCGACAACTATAGTTATGAAAATTATTAAGCTTATTTTTTAAAAGAATATATCATTTTCTAGCAAAAAAAAGAAAAAAAAGGTTATCTTTTGTAATCATAATTGACAATAATTAATTATGTAACATTAGACTAAGGGGAGTAAGGCTTCAAAAATAGGGGGCGTTTTGCGACACGTGGCATGTGCGTAAGAGGAGAAGAAACCCCCAAAAATGGTGGAGTGAGGCTTCCTAGAAGCCCCACTCATATACATATACATATATATATATATATATACACACACACACAAACAAAGGCAAAGTGGGCGGCAAGAATTAGCCGGGGAAATTTTTTTTGGAAGCAAAATGCCCCTTGGGGTGGTGTAGCGGGGCGGAAAGGGGCAGCAGGGGGCGGCTTGGAGGCATATGCCGCCTCACTCCCACAAG
>JAOXNX010000032.1:9338877-9351457 GCA_028566075.1 Solidago caesia
TAGAAATAACACAAATGTAATTTTCAAATGTATTTTATTTATTGATGTATAAACAAAATACAAGGTTGTAGCGGAAACAGAAAAATGTAAAACAATATATTCTTACAACCTATGAAAGCAACAATTGATTTATGATCAACCTTTGTGTTCTAATAAATATCCAAGTATTTATTATGTTCGAACACAAAGAAGTAAAAGCAGATTCTACTTGATAAAGCTTTGTTGTTCACGACTTAGACATTTACTTTACTTGATATTTATAGGCAAATGTCCAAGTGATGACTAGGACAAATACGTATAATTATATGGTTTAAAATACATGGGGACATAATGCGAATGCATTAAAGAAAACCCATGTAAGTGTATAATATATGTAATAGTCTTTGATTAGACGTATTTACATAAATATACATAACCGACTCTGTAATCTATGCTTTAAAAGATAAGACATTAATTACATACAACTTATGTATCAAGTTGTATACGAGTCAAGTGGTTGTCTTGAGAATAGTGCAAAATACTTGTTTAGTATTTTGAACTGGATGTCTTCAGTCTTCGATCTCTTTAATATAGTCTTCTGGAATCCGCCACTGAGACTATCTTCTTTCTTCTTTACTTCAGTCTTTGACTTCAGTTAGAATGACCAGTTTGGGTAGATCTTGACTGGAGTGAAGCATCAGTAATCTGAACCTAAGGATTTAGGTTCTCTATACAAATATAAGATTACTGGCTTCTATGTTTATCTATTACATGACAAATTACACATGGTCTAGTAAATCTGGACTAACAAATTCCCCCTATTCGTCTTGTAATATTTTTCAAGACTTACAAGTTAATGTCTACTTGTAAGTTTTTAGAAACTAAGTCTTTTTTTTAAAAAAAATTTAAGGACACTTTATAGATCATGAGTGTCTTAGATTTTTCTTGTAGTTATTTGCTAGACTCAATCTAAATCAAATGCTTTGTAAAGGATAATGCAACACACAAACATTGCAAATGATCATAGAGGTTGGCTACTTCTTTGTAGGGCTTGATCTATAAATACCTGTATTAGTGTATCATAGAATGTGTGCATCCTTATCATTCAATCCTCATAGTATTCCACTCTGCTAGAGTAATCAGCTTGAAAGTTGTGCTGTGTTCATTTACTCAGCCCGGGCTAGTATTTTGTAAAGGATTGAAAACAGAATTGTAATCTGTACTCAACCAAGTAGATAGATTCCATAGGCGTTTATCTAGTTGTAATTCTGTTCCATAACCTGCCTTGAATCCAATTGTATCACGATATGTAGCCTTACGGTTCAACAACCTGCCTTGCATCAAAATGTATCCAAATGTATCTCGATATGTGGCCTTACGGTTCAACAACCTGCCTTGCATCCAATTGTGTCCAAATGTATCACGATATGTGGCCTTACGGTTCAACAACCTGCCTTGCATCCAATTGTATCCAAATGTATCACGATATGTGGTCTTACGGTTCAACAACCTGCCTTACATCCAATTGTATCCAAATGTATAACGATATACTGACTACTCACACCCACACCCACACACAATGATTCACCATAGATCTAGTTCACGTTTACTTGTACATGTATCTAGTTCATGTTCACATAGTTCATGGCACATAGTTTACCTTCATTTGCACATGTTTCTAGTTTACGTCTCATGGTTTACTACTCATAGTTCATGTTCCATGGATTACGGCTCATAGATCGTCTTTCATGTATTACCACTCATTATTCATGTTTCACGTATTACCACTCATGATTCATGTTTCATGTATTACGACTAACAGTTCATGTTTCATGCTCTACGACTTCTAGTTCGTGCTTCATGATATCTTGTTCATAGTTTACGCTTCTTAAATTGATTTACTTGTATACTTGATAGTATAAAAGAGCATAGAAAACATGTATTCGCAAAATATAAGTTTTTGTCTATGACATGAAAACATTTGAAAATAGTTTGAGTATCTTTCCACCCCAAAAACACAATGACAAGGCGGCTACGAAACTCACCTGAACGTCGATAAGTAATAAGAATAACACTGACGACTATTTCAAAGACCACGCGATCCGAATCCTATCATACGTACAAAATAAGATAACGAAATGATCGATAGTTAGTCTCAAAATATAACTATCACCTCGGTCTATTTATAATGCCATTAACCCCTTTATTATAACGTGTTTAACAGACTAACTGGAACACTTATTTAACTCTCGACTGAAGTCTGATTCGACCGAAACTGAAAGTCAAATCGAAATTAAATCTTACTGAATTTAAGTCTGACCGAATCTAACTGAATATGACTGAATCTGACTGTATTTAAGTCTGACCGAATCTGACTGAATTTAATTCTGACCGAATTTAAGTTTGACCGAAATTAAAAGTCTGACCGAAATTAAAAACTTGACCGAAATTAAAGTTTGACCGAATTTAAAAGTTTGACCGAATTTAAAAGTCTGACCAAAATTAAAAGCTTGACCGAAATTAAAGTTTGACCGAATTTAAAAGTTTGACCGAATTTAAAAGTCTGACCGAATTTAAAGTCTGACCGAAAATCATTTTCGGTTGACCGAAACTGATCATAGATCTGATCAGAAAACGCGAAAAATTCGACCAAAACTCATTTTCTGACCAGATCGACTCGTTTTACGACTTCCCAAAGTGCGTTTTTGATAAATCTAACCATAGGAGTTATTATTAAGCTTTTTCAAAGTACGAAAATCACTACTTTTCATGATCTTTAAATCATTTAAGAACAAAACAAAATATGTGGATTTAACACTTGATTTCAAAAGAAACTTACCGAGATTAAGATGATGATGATGAAATATCTTGATCTTGATCCTTGTTGAAAACCGAAATTAAAAGAGAGAGATAGAGAGAGATCGACTAGAGAGAGAAAGAAGAGAGAGGTTGGAGAGTTTAGAGAGAGAAAAGGAAAGTGAAAATGAAGTGAAAAAGGACTATTCACACGATATACTTTCACGATATAATGTTTACTATTTACACGATATACTCTCGCCTCGAGACTCAATGCAATATTTTGCTGACATTTTATTTTATAACTTTGAATTACGATTCTAACGACTATTCACACGATATACTTTCACGATTTAATGTTTACTTAACAAATACTTTACGCATTTCATTTTTAAACTAGGCATTATTAATAGACAACTAGTAATCTTTCTTGATCTTGAATCCTCACGACTAATTTCCAACACTTATTATTCACAACTTGAATAAATATGAACTCGCGAAATCTCGAACTTAACTTCCAAAATTTTACGCTCGCGGATTCTCAATTTCAAATTACTTGTACGATCACAAAGAGTTATGAAACGATTTAACACGTTAATTTGCGATTAAAAGTTCAATTACATGATCTCGTTACAATGATGACGGCTAATTCACAAATATACTGGACTCTTAGGTGACGGTTGTCACAGTGCTGACGTTGCTCAGTTTCAGACTGCATAATTATAGAAAAGCGCCACATGTTAAAATCATTTCAACGCTTGTTGCCGATTTGATAGGTGGCAAAAATGAGAAGTTTAGATAATTTACCAAAATGGGTCTTGTCAAAAAGGATACTTTAATGGAAGATTAAAAAGGTTTGGGCGAACCTGAAAACTCACTTTTCTTCCATATTTTATAATATAATACTCAATTAAACGTGCTAAATATGATTCAAAGAGTAATCTAACCTCCGGTTTTCATCTCAGCAATAGATCCATCATTAAGCACAGTACACCCAATAAATCTAGCAATAACGAGAAAAATATTGAGCCATTCTAAACAGGGCTTTTTTTTTTTTCTTCTAAAAGGGGCTTGTTTTTAAAAGCTTGGGGCTTTAAGCTCCTAAAAGCCCCTCAAAAGCCCCTTACCAAACATGCCCTTAATGATTAAAACATATGTATATATATATATATATGTATATATATATACACACATATATATATAACAGAAAAACTACCAAAAAAGAATGGTAAAAAAAGTTTTACTGTGACAACCGTCACCTGAGCGTCTTGTCCGACCGTGACCTAATTCGCCGTCGCTCTAATATGACTAGATAATTGACTTTAATTAATGTTGAATAATGACTCTGAACGACTTTTGACTCGTTATGTTAGTATAAGTATTTGAGATCGAGGTTTCGCGAGTGTGGTTTAGACGGAAGTTTAGTACGAGTTCGTATGGGATTAAGTTTTTCAGATATATTGTGTGGTAATGTGATCGAGAGGGTTCGAGTTCGAGTACGTAAAAGAGGATACTGGACGTCTACGGAAATACCAAGTTAAAATGAAAACCGTTTTGAAATAAAATGTATTTATTTTACGAACGTCAAAAATAGTCAAGTTTATAGTTGTTGCGAACGTAATTGAAAACTATAAACTTTGGTGTCGACTAAATGTTCTAATGAATTTCGAGTCAAAGAATTTTATAAAACGAATAGTTTTCCGGGAAAAACTGTAAAGTCTTGCGAGAGCCTAAGATGGTATAAAAACCTTCCTTCATTTTCTTTTCCATTCATTTCAAGACTTCTCACTCTCTCTACTTTCTCTCTCTAGAAATTCTCTCCAAGCTTCGATCAAATCTCGATTATAGAACGTTGTGTAAGTGTCTTATGTAATCTATTGCTCGATTTCACTTAGAAATGCCTTGAAAATCTTCAAAATTGATCAAAAAGTTTTCAAACCCACCCGTATTGTATTTTGGACAGCCCTTTTGAGCTCGAAAATAAAGTGTTTCGGTTCGTTTTTCGCATCAAAACTCTAGGGAACATGTTTACTTGGGTATCTAAGCTATAAACGAGTCGTTTTATGAAGATTTGAGTCAAAAACTTATCAAAAACAGCCAAGTGTGCCCAGCTGCGTATCTAAGTGTGTTTTCGGCTTTTCATGCCTCAAATGACTTCGTTTTCGAGTCTAATTCATCCCGTGATGTTCCCAACATGTTATACTATCAAGATACTTCAAGTTTCTTCAAGAATCGAGTCATTTTATGAGTTTAAAGTCCAAGATCGCATCAGATTCCTAAGTGCGCACGCACTTACTTGAGCCAATTGCGTGTCTAGCTTTTGGCACCCCAAATCATTTCGTTTTCGTGTCTAGATCGTTCCTTGATGTTCCCTAGCTATTGTACTACAAGTTTATGCAAAAACCGAATCATTTTAAGTACGTTTTATGAGCCAAAATCGCGTAGCAAGCCTAGCTCAAGTGTGCACGCACTTGAGACTCTAACCACACGCGCAGTTTACCACTTTGACCCGGTCAACGCGTCCTTGTACTGTATTTTGACTTTTCGTACGTTCCCGGGTGTCCGTTGTTCGTTTCTTATCGATTTAAATCGCTCTCGAAAGACGAAATGACTTAACATATGATAAAACGATTTGCAGGACAAAACTTGACTTAACAGACTTAATGAAAATGACTTAAGGTTTAAAAGCAACACACTATGAGACTTAAAAAGGCTTTTCGGTAAAACCTTTAATGTACGAAACAAACGTTTTGAGCGAGTTCAATGGCATTTCTAAGGATACTAGTTTAGGATTAATTATTAGTTCATATTCGAGTACTTATTATTTGATTGATGAACGTTATAGGATGATTGATAAAGTGTGATCGAGACTGGGATTTGTACGACTTCGAGGACTATACTTCATGTATACAAGACTTTGGCGTGGAAGGCGTTTCGAGCTCGGAACTTATCGTACAGCTAGCCGTTGCTACATCGACGATCAGGTGAGTTTCGTAGCCCTTTTTTATCGTCTTTGTGGTGAAAAGATACTTAAATGTTTTCATAACAATTGTTACGCCGTAGTCATAACTTGTTTTTCGTACTATAAATTTAATGTGACGTATCGTAGTACAGAGCCTTAAACAGACCAATCCGTACCTATTGGGTCACCCGAATTGACTTATGTAGACTAGACATATGATGTCGAGGCTTAGGTTGTGTTCTTAAGTGGTCGAGACTTAGGTCGAGCTCATAAGTGGTCGAGTCTTTACGTGTACGAGTACGAGTCTTTACGTGTACGAGTACGAGTCTTTACGTGTACGAGTACGAGTCTTATGTGGGCGTGTTCTTATATGTGTGTGTGTGTGGGTGTATGGCTGAATTTTATGTGTTAAGTTGTGGATTAAGAATTGGAATGACAGTTCGCGTGCAGAAAGAGCCCTTGGTTAAGCTCGTTCGTGGTACTCACCGGTCGCGCCCGTGGTACCTAGCTGGCTCTATTAGTTGATTTATGATTTCCCAAGCCTGCACCTTGGGGAAGTACGTAGGGTCGCACCCTGGCATATCTGGTATCATATGGGAACGTATGCCCGATACCTTCCTATTTGGCTAAGGCAGGTTGTTGAACCGTAAGTCCGGACATCAAACTTAAGGCAGGTTGTTGAACCGTAAATCTGGACGCATCGATGTATGCTTATTTGTGGTCATACCACTCTATTAATTAATCGGTGTAAATTTATGTTCATATCCTCGATACTCGCATACTCTTTTATAAACTTTATTGCAAGTTTTATTATGTTCTACATTGTTCTTACAGGTCGAGAATACGCTATTTTGTACTAAATGGGTCTTCCTTGGACGTAATGGATTTTTCAGTGCTCAAAAGGATTTTAATGGACTTTATGATTTATTTGTACATACTAAAACCTACGAACTCACCAACTTAGTGTTGACTTTTTCAAGTATCTTTTCAGGTTAATCTCGAGGATGATTTATTGGACTTAGAGGCAGAAGATCTTAGTTGGACTTAAGGATTTTGGTGCTGCATTGTTGTTGTTAGGCTCGGGCACGATGCCTCCGCTTTTATCCCGATTATGGGATCCATTTGTTTTGTAAATGACTAATTGTATGGCAAATTTGTGTTTAATATATGTGTTCATATAGTTCCTCTCTATAATTCCATTTGCGAAATATTTAAATGTTGCATCTCGCGTTTCCGCCATCGGCGGGGTGTTACATTGACCTTTTTAGATGTTTATACTTTAACAATCAACAACTTAAAGATTAAAACATAGCGGTCTTGGTCCAACACCTACACGAATGAAACAAAAATCAATGAAGGTTATAGAACTAAAATCACATATTGGCAAACACATGACATATCTAAATAGAAAAAAGGCTCAAAATTAGAAGTTACAACAAATAAAAAATCAATTACTTAAAATCAACTAATTCTATCAAGTGTGTTGTGGTGGTGCCAGGTGTATTTTCAACTAATTTATAGGGCCGGTTGTTAGGGTTACATATCAAGCGTTAGGTGTATTTTCAACTAATTTATAGGGTTACATATCCTCAAATGGGTTGTGGTGGTGCCAGATGTATTTTCAGGCTCCTGTTTTAGTTAGGTATTAGATTAGATGTTTGTTCATTAGTGTTCGTTTGTGTTTGTTTTTGTCCGTCTGTTTATGTTCGTTCATGAACACAAACGAATGAACATGAACAAACCAATTTAATTTATCCGTTCGTGAACCGTTCGTTAAGTTAAACGGACGAACATGAACAAGGTACATTGTTCGTATTCGTTCGGTTCATTTACAGGTCTATAGATAACGCAACATGCCATTACATATATGTATTCTCAACTTTGAATCGCTTGCCAGACTATTGTTTTTTGATCTTGTATATATAACCAAGTTATAGTTTCTAACATTCTATACCCATTTCCTGATAAATATTTGTGTTGAAAAAAATACAGTAGTTGTCTGTTTCTTTGGATCTACGGACATATATGACAAAAGTCCCCAATGAACCGGAGCACATTCCAATGCCCATACTCGACGATGAATTCATAGTATCAAACAGATGTATAATATTTTCTTATTCGCTAATAAAATACCATCACATCCCTGATCGATCAACCTTTTTACTCCATCGGATCGATCTCCATGGAAACTCCCGAATCTGACATACTTTACGTCCATTCGGTTTCTCATGCTAGCCGCCTTCTACCGTCATCTAGCCGCTGGAATTCCATTGAACTCGACTTCAATCTTTTCCCTAAACCTAGAGACCCTTCGAGTTATGAATCTCTCCCTTCAAGATTCTCCAAATCCATAGATTTCAATCTAGTTGTCACAAATAAAAAGAACTTTAAACGCTTTATATATGCGGCATCCATCCTTGTATTGCTCACTGCAATTCTATGTATCTTGTTACATTTCTTGATTAGCAAGCAACATAATCACCATGCTGCAAATAAAGACCTGACTTTTGCGCTTAAACAGGCTCTCATTTTCTTCGATGCTCAGAAATGTACACAAATTTATTCTTTAAATTAAGCTTTTGTGACACTTGTGGTGATAATCATTTAAATGTTCATACATCTCTTTTTGTCTTATGGCAGCTGGGGTATTACCGAAAGATAATAAGGTGATGTTTCGAGGTGATTCTGGATTAGACGATGGGAACTCAAGTCTTGTTGGTGGTTTTTATGACTCTGGGAACAACATCAAATTTAGCTTTCCTACCGCTTATACAATCACGCTGTTGAGTTGGTCTGTGATTGAATATCAAATGAAATATGAAGATATTGGTGAACTTGATCATATCAAGAGCATAATCAAATGGGGGAGTGACTATTTGCTCAAGCTTTTCATCCCTCCAAATGGAACTTCTAGTTCAAGCACTTTGTTTTCACAGGTACGTAAAGACTAACAATTGCCATATGCTTTAGTGACCCAAAAGTTGAGCTCATTAAATGACCAGTTACCAACCATAATTCTAATATTACCCATGTCAGGGATTGAACCCGGCCTGGACTTCACCCCAAAAGGCAAGAGCCTCTACCTAGTGGCTTAACCCACGTACATTGGCTTTTATCTATTAGCTAATAAACGTTACAAGATAATGTCAACATAATTTTTGTTTAAGGTAGGGGGCATAGGGAATAACATAACATCAACCGAGAATGATATAAGTTGCTGGCAAAGACCAGAGGACATGAGATACAAAAGGCTCGTCTCGAGTTGTGATGAAACAGCCACAGATTTAGCGGGGGAGATTATTGCAGCACTCTCAGCTGCATCATTAGTTTTCAAGAAAGATGACAAATATTCAAAGGATCTAATCAAAACAGGTAAGGAATTATTTGATATCGTCACTAAAGAAGACCCTGGATTTGTTCAAGGTACATACACAATGAAAGATGAGTGTGGGGGACAAGCAAGAAAATTCTACAACTCAACAGGATATAAAGATGAGTTAGTATGGGGAGGGACATGGTTATTTTTCGCGACAGGCAATATGAGTTATCTTAAATATGCTACTGATCATTTTGTTTCGGCTGAAGAAGAAGAATTATCGGTTGATAAACGCATTTTCTATTGGAACAATAAGGTTGCTGCTACTGCGGTATGTAATCCTTTTAGTTAAGATCAATGATACTTTTTGGGAATTCAGTTGTTTGGGCAATGTTAACCAGTTAATTAAGGTTTATATCTTGGAACTCGTTTGTCCCTTTTATTTATAGGTTTTGTTAACAAGACTCAGATTCTTCTCTGATCTTGGATACCCATATGAAAACTCCTTCGTACTATCAACAAACAATGTTGACTCGCTCATGTGTTCGTATCTGTCTCCTACTACACATAGAACACAAGGTTATATACACATAAAATCTTTGTACATTGAATCCACGTACACCGATAAAGCACAAAATATGTTATTACTCTAACCAAGTTTGCTTGATACAAATAGGTGGATTGATATTGTTAAAGCAGGATCCCTATGCACCCCTTGAGTTTTCCGTCACGGCATCCTTTCTTAGCAAACTATATAGCGACTATCTTGCTCTTCTGCATAAGTCTGGTAGCAGTTGCATTCATGGCAATAGTTTTACGGTTGAAAATTTGCAAGGTTTTTCCATGTCTCAGGCAAGAATTACAACGTATATGACTATAATTTGTGTTTTTGAACAAAGAACCACGAGTACCAAAAACCAAAAAGATCGACACACATTTAGTAGGAAACCACAATCGTGATGATTTTGTCTGCTAATTTCATCTTCCTATTAGTGCATTAGTGTTATAGTGATCCTTACTGACCTTAGCTTCGTTTTTTATCTTGTTTTAGATAAATTACATACTTGGAGACAACCCGATGAATATGAGCTATGTGGTAGGATTTGGAAACAACTACCCAAAGCACATCCACCATAGAGGAGCATCAATCCCATTGGATAATCAATGGCATTCTTGTGATGAAGGGACTACATGGTTAAACTCAGAAAAACCAAATCCTAATGAACTATCCGGAGCTATGGTACGAGGGCCAAATGAAAATGATTTGTTCCAAGATGAAAGGAATAAACCATCATTCACAGAACCAACAATTTCGAGTAATGCTGGGCTAGTTGCAGCTCTCATTGCACTCCATGATCCTCCACATTCGTCTTCACGTCTAAATGGTGCAGATGGTCTGCTAGGTATAGATAACTTTGGTATCTTTCAAAATATTAAGTCAATAACTCAACCTCAACGATAATAGTTCAAATGTACGAATCATTTTCTTATAGCCCTTTCGCTATTTATTTCACTCTAAAGTGTTTCTTTTCGAAATATTAGTGTATTGCTATTATACTCGCCAATGGACTTGCATTATACATTTCATGTAGTTTACATACTCAACAACTGATCGTACGTACGTAGTACGGTAAAAGAAAAACTTGTTACGTATATACACTAGATTAGGCTTTCGATCACTAATAGATTGATGAAAAGGTATCTATGACAACATATACTCGTAAACCAACATAATATTTGTTGCCATAGGTATCTTTTCCAAAAGGTGTTATACGCTATTCTACGAATCAGGGTATATGCACACACACATAGTATTTGATTACCAAATTTCTCATCGTCCTCTTCGCTCTTTATGCTGCTTTCAGCCGGTCCAACCCATAGCTTACCTGTGATCAAGAATCGAATATTGAAATTTCATGTGTTGTTCTTAAGTTAGCTAGGGATCATTTAAAATGAAAAAGAACCATACATACCAAAGTTGAGTGTATCTCATCTAGAAGTGGCACAAGCAACGATTTGAAGGTTTTTATATCATTCTTAAGAGTTTCTTCATCTTGCGCTTCGGATATCAGAATATCTATCATGGTTTTGTTATCAGGAACTAGTTTTAGTGCTACCTGAAATAAGGATTTGAGAAAGTATTATTGAAATCCATTGAAGATAATGGTTGGATCATTTTAAGTACTTAGAATCAACTATCTCTTCTTAAAAACTATTTTACCCATTAGTCATGGAAATTGATCCATACACTCTCTTTTTTTTAGACGTACACTACCAAACATGCTTTACAGTATTGTACAGTACAACAACATAAAGGTTATTTGGTGGTGTACGGCTGGTGGTGTCCAAATCTTCGCCCGTTAGTTATATTTAAGAACAAGTAGAGAAGCACAAGCAATGTACTCTATACGCCGTGGAAGAGATCCATCCATGCCATGGTTTAAGACTAGTTTCATATGCTTTTTCAACAGCTTTCTCCATATCCACCTCGATATCTTTTTCTATCAAATCCAATAGATTCACCGTAAAGTCTAGAGATCTGTATATAAGAAACATTTATAAACACATCCGAGTTAACGTCATCACATTCGGTTCAGCTATTGTAACGAAAGAGTGCTACATACCTAGTTAGCCAAACGAAGGCTTTGCTGGAGCTAGTAAGCTTTCTTGATGTGCCTTCATTTAACTCTTTCTTTACTATCTCCACAACATTTGAATTGAGTATAGGGTCCAATTCTTGCATCTTCTCCAGTCTCTAATTAAGGGTCAAATATGAATCAAAAACAAATTACAAATTACTCTATTAAACTAATCTATCTATCTATACTATATTATAAAGGAGGACTATAATGTCTTACAATTTGAAGAAAATTAAAAAAATTGGCAAGTCATTAATAGTCACTAATGTACAATAAATTCAACATTAATCAATTTATCAACAATAATAATATTCTATTTTTTTTCAATAGTCAAATTTAAATTTAAAAACTTTTTAAATTATCATTGGTCATCGACGGCTGGCATAACCGAACCATGTCAGCCTTGGTTTTGTCTTTACGTCGAAATTATACAACTTCACGCATTGCGTGGGTACATTTCTAGTTAATGTTATACACAATAATAATAGGGTCAATGGTAATAAATACAATCAACTTTCATCAACACATCTAAATTTTGTTAAGATTAAACCAACAAAATTTGTCATTTAGGGTTAGATGACGCAAAGCTATTCCTAAAAGTTCTTTTTCATTTAACTAGGACTAAATTCTATCCATGAAATGACAACCAACTTGTATATAATATACATAAACAATTTAGCAAAGTTCAAATATATCAGGATTATAATAAATTACAACATGGGAAGTTAGTGGCTGTTTTTTTATTTCTATACTCTTTTATAAAGCATCTACCCTCTCCATTTTTCTTAAATTCAGATCTTGAAATACCTAGATTGCCCTTCATCCTTATTCATTATTTTAAACATCTCTACTTGATATACCTATAATACCCCTATTAATTTATTAATT
>JAOXNX010000032.1:9389102-9402395 GCA_028566075.1 Solidago caesia
TTTTTTGTAGGGCTTTTTTTGTCAAAATGTTTCAAGTCCATTGGAATTGAAAACTTTCCATGGGTATAGTGAAGGATTTGTGAATTCTGTATTTTAAGGAATTTGAGGAAAATTTTGAATTCCAATTCCATCTTTTAGTCCAAATTCCATGAACCAAACACCCCCTAAGATGCGAAGGGGTTCTATACCAAATTTAGATACATGACAGCTTTATACTCTCCACCCTCATATATATATATATATATATATATATGTGTGTGTGTTGTATCAACTATCAAATATCCATACAAATGTATTATAAAAAGGGGACAAGTATATTAAATGCATGGCATGTTCTTCTTCTCAAAGCACTGTTTCAGCCCTGCCTTGCTATTTTCACCACCCCAAAGGCTATTTCCACTACTTTTGTGTATTAAAAACTTATACGGTATGCATTGTTTGTTATGCGGTCGTTTGTCTTATTAGGTGGAAATAGCAATACCCTTTCGGCCGCCTGTTTTTCAATTTAGTCACCCCTATTTTGAATTTCAAATGGGTTAATTTATCAAAGTAACTATTTTGTGGTTGAGAAGGAGCCACCTTCTCTTTAACAAATTGGAAGGGAAAAATTAGCAATTAAGGCTTTGAGTACATATCCCTTAAAAAATGAGAAAATTGACGGTTGTCCTATCACTCTCTTAAACCGTGAGTTCTTTCAAAAACATAGATACATATCGCATTTCCATTTCCACAGATAACAAATTAAAAAGGTATTTTCAAAAACACTCTCTCAAACTGTGAGTTCTTTCATCACAAAAACAAAATGGACAAGGAACACAATCTTAGCTTTGTTTGTGATTTGGATCCGAAAAAGGATTTCTGGAATATTAAAGTATGCATCCTAAAAATCTGGAAGCAGAAATATACACTTGATATGGTCTTAGTTTGATGAGAAGGTAATGTATTTGTTGCATATATATCTCATGGTCCAAGTTGTCTAATATTCTACCCGTTCTGATTCTCGAATTTTGATATGTTTCTGTTTGTTCAGGGAAGTAAGATTCAAGGTTGTTTTAAGAATCATTTGTGGGCTACTTTTGAAAGCCAACTTCATGAGGATGACACTGTCCTTATCACCAAATGTGGTGTTGGTGAGGTTAGTGATAATTATGACAAGTGGCGTGTTTTTAGTGATAAGTAAGACAAAACATTACACCCTAAATGTGGGAAGATTTGGAGATAAAAAACTTGCGGCTTTATATACATTTTTTAGTGATTAAATATATTACCCTTGACCTATAAACTAAACCCCATCACAGAAATTTGTGTAATTGTCAAATTGCTAGCTTTCTTTCCCTTCCTCTCCACTCAAGAACATGATACTAATTCCATCGTAATACTTTGTTTTTGACACAAAGACACTAAAAAGATTATGGAACTTCCTCTTTCAATTTTTCCCCATCTTTTCTTTCAAAACTAGAAAAGAGACCCTAATATTGATGTGTGGATTCTCTGTGTTCTTTGGACATATGCGTTAATTTTTGCGTTGATTTTTATAGAGGTCAGAATATGACATGGATGAAGAAATGAGAAATGAAGTCAACAAATTTACTAGAAGCAGCTCGGGAAGAATGGCTGCAGACGTCCACAGTCCGGTATTTGAGCGAAGTGGGAGTAGGCGGTGGCAAGATTCTTTTAGACCATTTGTTGATTCACAATCTAAATCATATAGGCCGGTATTCGAGGTATTCATAATGTTTTTCCTGGGTGCTATTGAGGATCAATATTTCTGAGTCAAATAGTTGCATGAGAGCACAAACACGTGCAATGATCAAGCAACCTAAGACTATTGGGTATGAGGCACCCCACATGGGGGCGTCTTCCGCCATGTGGCGGTGCCTCCCCCAAAGAGATGCCCCTACTTTTTCTTGGTGTGAGGCATCCCCACATGGGGCATCCCTCATTTTGTTTTTTAATTTTTTTTCCCCATAAATAAAATTAAACATAAATAATGATAAAATTTAAATACTTAAATATAAATAAAAATAAACATAAATAATAAACATAAAATAAAAATACTTAAATATATATATATATATATATATGTATACCTACCTACTGTTATCTTATATATATATATATATACCTACCTACCTATTATCTTATCTTATATATATATCTATATCTATCTATCTTCTTCTTCATCACTTCACCCACCACCGCCACCCTCCATTCTGTGCTCGTCGTCATCTTCATCATCGTCATCATCATCTTCCGTAAGCTCATCGTCATCTTCATCATCTTTACTTTATTACAGTAGGTATATATATATATATATATAAGATAACAGTAGGTAGGTATATATATATATATATTAGCAAAAAACGAGCCCATAACGGCTATTTGTCTTGGATTGTGTATCAACTTTGGGCGGAACTCAGCTGCCGCCTCACTTTTTTTTTGCTCGATGTCGCCCCTCGGGGCAATGTTCACGGCGGATCCAGGGCGGAAAGGGGCGGCGTCGGCCTCCTTTCCGCCTCATCCCCTTCAGTCTAACCAACTCTTCTATACTCATACGCATTAAAAAAAAAGGCAAAGAAGGTTTTCTAAAGTGTCACATCTACTTGTATTAAAGCTATAGCTTATATTGTTTTAATTGCAATTATATTATATTTTTACAAATTAACAAAATACTAAGAGTTGGGATGTAACTAAAATAACACTTTTTATCGTTCCAAACCAACATACATATAAGTAAAAATAATAATAGAAATACAATCAAACCGAGTAATAACATGACGAGAAGTAGAGATAATTGAGAGTGAAAATACTCAATATTTTATAAATATTGTGTGTTAATAGTTAACACGGTGTTATGAAGCCTTACCGATCCTAGAGACTTGCTCAAATCCAGAAACTAGCTCAAACAAACAATGTCACGCCCCAAAAATATTCTCAAACGGGTTGCAAACAAAATGCAACCGACTTGAAACACGACCACAAATACATACATTTTTTTTACAGGTGACTTTCGAATAGAAACAAACCTCTACACCGTTAAATTGTGAGATCCTAACTCGACAGCGGATGGTCGGTTGTCTAAACCAGATCCCGCTACCACGAGTCGAGCAACGGTGCTAAAGGAAAAACCTTACTAGGCTCTCCGGCCTCGCTCTAATAACTGGAGATTAATAGAGTATGAATTTACACCTGAAATAATTTAAACCTCCGCCTTATGGACAAAATCTGGGTGTCTTACCACTTAAACCATGGATCATTGACACCACAAATACATTTATTGATAAATAAGTTAGATTTTTATCAAATCTTAAAAGGATTTGGATTGAAATGATATGAAATATACATTTATGCTTTTTAAGACTTTCATAAAACAAAAGTATAATAAATATGACAAAGAATTATCCTACAAGTTAAAAAAACGATAAACTACTACTACTTCATATGATAGTCAAACTTATTCAATGGTTTATATTTTGTTCTGAACGACAGAAGAACTTGCAACACTTCTGGAATTGGTGCATCCATCCCGAGTTCGAATCCTGATAACGCTTTAAAGGGTTTGCTCTCCCATATTTTAGATGGATATAACGTTATAAAGGTCCCTTTTTTAAATATATTTGGCAAGATTTAAACTCTCGCTCTCTAGGATGAAACCCTTTAGGGAAAAACACGTGACCACCGGACCAAGATCCAATGGCTTATTCAATGGTTTATATGGCTTCCAATCTTCTTTGAATTCAACCTTATTAAATTAATCAAATTAACAACAGATTGAGAATTTTACTACATGAATATCCTATCCCTAGGCAGTTAGGCGTGTATTTTGCGTGTGTCCACGTCATGCATCATCTAGACAGAGTTGACAGTGAGATAACGGAATATCCAAAAGGCACAAACCCCGGCAGGCGGCAGGCCTGAGTGAGTCTGGTCTATTATTATTAGTCTAGTCAAATTAATAGTCACCGTTTAGACTTTAGACCATATTTTAATTAATTCATTTTTTATTTATTTATATGGGATTGGGATGGGATGACACTGTCTCGACTAAGACCTCCCCCAAACGACTCTTAATTGAGACACAAATGTTGTGTGTGTTTATTGCAGCAATATCCACGCAAACTAAAACTAAAACTAATTTTATTTATATATCTTTCCCTTTTCATATATCATTTAATTAATTCATTCATGTAATGTGGTTTGGTTTCATTATTCCTAGAATAGACCTTGTGATTTACATCAATTACTACTTTTTAGTTTTCAATTAGTGATGGAATTAAATCAAACAATTGTGAAGATTAAGGCTTTAATAACTTTAATAGAAATGCATTTTAAGATTGAGAAACTTTAATTTTATGTATTATATTATAAAGTTATGGTTTATATCATTATGAACATATACCACAAACTCATAATAAGAAGCTTTACTAAAAATACAACACATCATTCTACCTTTCTCTTACGCATTATTCACTTTCCCTTTCTTAGTGCCATCGTTGATGATGATGATGATCGTCGGACACCCTTAAGATATGTCGGGACCATTGGCCAACGTCGAAACAAATGGGAGACGATTTGTAACTCTCAAGATCATCAAAAACTGTCAAAATTTTTCAAAAGCTAAGGATGCAAAATGACCCATATACAAATCATGGGAGTCTCATCTTATAAAACCTGAAACTAAGGTGAACAAAATGAAAATATCAGAATACTTAGAGCACGTTTCACCAAAAGAAGGATACATATCAGTAAGATACAAAAATATAGATATAAATAGGGAAAATGTTATATGCTGCTAACATTATACATGATGCACACACATAAATATTTTAATGATAAAAGGGGACCCCCTGAATTTGATGTTTCCCCTCACAAACATTCACTAACATCACCTAACTATATACTGTTAACATCATATAAGTTATCCCCTTTCTTTATATTCAAAGAAGAATAGTTGAGAGTGATTTGGATGTTGTGAACTTCAAACTGAATCATTGTAAGACCCGTGATTGTTGTACTCACCACCAGTACAATCAGACCTAGTATGTTTCCTATTATAACATATACTGCAGCCTAAAGATTCCATTATTTCTATTTTAAGCACAACTTTTGTTTTGTTACTTTTTTTTTATAATGGAAAATGATTCGTAATGCAGATTTGTTAAAAAAAAAGTTTACATTTTGCCTCTTAAAATTATTAAATAGACATATTGAATCCCCGGTGTGTGAGAGGTGCAGTACCTAAGGTTGCGTAATGTTGCAGTACGGATGAAATCTCCTTTTTTATTACAAAAAAGGGTGAGTAAAATGTAACAAGATGTAAATATAACCTTAGGAAGTCTCTTAGTATTGAGCGAAAAAACTTCCAGTGCAAACCGCCATCATGTTTGGTCATTTCACCACCAAGCGTATCCGTTTGAATATTTTGTGCGCCGAAATGGAAAGTATATGACCTAAACTAACCGATTTAATAGTAATGACTGGGTTAGATATCGTTTTTCAGATAAACAGCTGGAGGAGTGGTCCAAATATGAAGTGGATGGTTGACGGAAACTAGATGATGAAGAGCGGCCTAATAAGGTACTTGAACTCAAATTATGGTTAATTGATTTAAAACGCTTTTATTTCAATACTTTTCCGGGGAAACCTTTCTGCATCATGTCCTCTGTATCTATCATCTAATAGGCCTTTGATAGAAAGAAGGCAACAACAAAATATGAATCAAACACATTGGGAATGATATAAGGTGATTGGTTTGAGTTACTAAGGATATCCATACCTACCAAAGGGAGTGGGTTTAGACTTACCATCAGTAAACCCTTATAAGCAACATAACTCTAATAGTGTAGTTAGCTTCGGATGGTATTCCCTTAACTGCAGGCTAGTTTCTATTTAGTTGTTTTCTTACTCTATCCGGCTAATGACCCATTCATTATTATCCCCATTTTTGCTTACTATCAAAACCTTACACAAGATGATTCATGTCTAGAAATAAATGCCATCTAAAAACCAAGATCCTGTCCGTTTAAACAATTTACCTTCATTTTTCCATTTCGGTATGTCTCTAATTCGCATAATTAATGAGAATCCACAATCGCTCATTATTTCTTCTGATACCAATAAAATAAAGACATCGAAATGTTGAAAGCCTTATATACCTAAACAGCCGTTAACCTAACTGACTAGTAATCACTCGATGTTTGTTTCTTTGGAAAACGACTAAACATCTACAATAATTCAAGTCTCTCCAAGGTAATATTTACCAAATCAGCAACTCTTGATCTTTTTAACATGTATCAGAAATTAAAAACATAACTGACCTAACTGATCTGAAACTTGAAAATAATAGAAGGCCGGAATAAAACTTAACACATGAATAGGAATATACTTGCCACTTGTATGCAACAAGTTTTGATTATCTTCGATGTTCATTGAGATAAACCTAACTCAACTGTTCTGTATATTTTGGGTCAAAACAATCGTGTACGGAGTTACTATCTATCGCTCATTTTAAGAGACTAACTATATGATTTTTACTCAAGTCGCAAAACTAGCTTTTAAAACCCTATCAAAGATGATGACACAAGCTTCAGATACAAAAATTTCTGGATCAGTTTATGCATCAAAAGACATATAGGTTTCATGAAAGCAAGTAAACAAACAAGAAAATTGACGTCAACAGCCAAGTAACTACATCAGAAACACGAACGTATTTGTTAAAGTCAAAATAATCAAACCAAAATAATGTCAACATAATCATATTTTTGAATAATCAAAAACAGAGTTGATGTAGAAGGATGAATTACCCACTTTCAACCCTAAAAATTTCTAACCATCAAAGAAAAAAAAGCATAAGCTTAAAAATAGATCTATTTATGCATCAAAAGGAACAAAATGTAATAGAAACAGAGTAACATGATAAGCAAATTGGCGTCGCTATTGACGCTAATACAACTGCAAACACAAAGGATTATAATGTAGTATTATTAAACAAGTCAATAATCTCAAATCTTTGAAATAAACCGAAAAAACATGAAACAAACACAGACCTTCGTCAAGGCGATGAATCAAGCCTAGCATCAAACAAGAACCCACGATACAACCCATCTCCATTGCCCGGAACACCGTCAATCCATCTCCATTCTTCCTTGCCATTCCCAATATTTTCATTCGATTCCCACAACGCCAATCTTCCAATCCTTTTAGCCGAAAAACAAACCCTATTCCCACCACCAAACACCTTAAACTTACTCGATTCCTGAAAACACCTAAACATCTCAAGAGGCATTCTACCGGCTTCACCCCATTCAAAAGTAGACAAATCCAACTTCAATATCAAAATCGTTGAGCACGAAGCATTAAGTGAAAACGACGATTTTAACCCACCAATCATCAAAACCACATTCCCAAAACCCTTCAACAACCTGGGTCGTTTCAATATATCGAAAACATCCCTCCATTCTGGCTTCTCAAGGGTCACCCATTGTTGAGAACTCTTCAAATCATTCAAACTACATATAAACAACTTCCACTGACTCCGCCACGGCGACCCAACATCACACAATGCAAGAACCGAATCACCTACAATAATTGGACTCCTAGGTTTACTAGGCAAATTCGACGAAAACTTAAGCCAAGAATCCGACAAACCTGAATAACAAAGGGCAGCTAGCTCATTCAACACAATAACCCTATTACAAACAGAATCAACCAACACCGACCCATGTCGCGACCAAGCCGAACCCAGCTGGGGCAGCACTTTATGTGTTCGGGTTAACGGGTTACAAGCAATCAACACTTTATTACAATCTGACAAAGGGGAATCAGCCCAAAGATACAAGATACCATTAGAAGAAGCTATAGGGTGAGGGGAAGGAAAAGGAAGGAAAGACAATGAAAAATGAAGCCAAGTATTATTATTATCAGAAGAGGGATCGAAAAGATGGAGGGAAGGGGAAGGAAAGAGCGAATTGTGGCGGTGAGGCGGGCGAAGGGCGAGCAAAGGGAAAGGGGAGGCGGCGGAGAAAAGGGCAGTGAAGGATTTGGAAGATAAGAGAGTGTGGAGGTTTCTGGCGACGGAACGACAGATGAGGACTTGACGGAGGGGAAGACGAGTGAAGATCTGATGGATTATGTCTTGTGGGAGATTTGAAAATATGTTTTCCATTTGATTATATAGTAGATCGCGTTATAGATCGTGTGTGACGATTGACGACGGAGGTGGAGGTGGTGGTGGTGGTGGGTATGGTGGTTTTGAGATGTTTTAGTTACGCTATGTATGAATGAAAGGAAAGGAAATGGAGACCGGGTATGGGTTTAAGTCTTCGGCTGCCTGCTTTTTTCTATTTTTAAAAGGTATTTTGTGAGTTTTTTTAAATTATTGTTTGGACATTGAATCCGGTTGGATAAGTCAAACGTTCGATATTTACTTCATATAAAACCATTAAAAGATTTTCTGGAAGCAGTTTCTATCATTGGGTAAGGGTAAGAGTAAAATTGTATACATTTCATCTTTACTTGAAAGACTGGAACTGTTAATTTATTTGATTTACATTGAATCCGATTCGAAAGCTGGAAAGGATTGATATTGATAAGAGTAGGGGTGTTCAAAGTTAGATATCCGAAGTTTCAGATATCCGAATTTCAGATATCTGAAATTTCGGATAGTGGATTTCAATATCCGAATACATATCCGAAATATCCGAATTTTTTTTAAAAAGAAATATTCGAGATATTTTCGTATATTTTCGGATATTTTCGGATATTGAAAATAAACTTGTTGGATATTTTCGGATATTAAAAAATATATATATTGAAATTTAAAAAAAAAAAAGAAAAAAAGAAGAGAGACTTTTCAGATACCCGAAATTTTCAAAAATCATTATCCGAATCCGAAATCTCGGATATCCGACTTTTCAAATAAAATCGGATCGGGTTTTCGGATAACGGGTTCGGATACGGATAGTTTTGAACACCCCTAGATAAGAGTAGTTAATGTGGATTACCAATTTAAATTAAACTTAAGATTTGGTAATTAGGTTGATTCCTTAATAGGAGTATGTTTTTAAGTATTAATTTGCTTTAAATTTCTATTAAGGGTGAGTATGTTAAGTTTGGTTTTAAAAAATATATTGTGTAATGAAAAAATAAATCTTGTAACGTAAAATGAGGATCGAGAGTTTGCCGATAGAAAATGTACATAAAACGATGCTGGAAGTTGCCGAAATGAGAATGTTAAGGTGGACGTATGGTTAAAGAACCACGTTAAACATGATACTGAATGATCTTTTTTGGACTAAGTTATGAGTTGCACCTATTATCGATGAATTGAGAAATGGGAGATTGTGATGGTTTTGACACGTCCATAGAAGACAACTGAAAAACAATTTATCAAAAAATATATAAGTGGGGTAAAAACCAAAATATTGGGTAAAAGAGGTATATTAATTAAGAAAAGAAAGGTTAGTAAAGAATTAATGGGAAAATAAAAGGTGGTAATTAACTTGGGCGGGTATCCCCAAAATTTCAAACGTATGGTTGGGGGTGCGTCGATCTTCGTGCCATTGTACCCCTTTAAATGTTTGCTTCCCTTCTTCTAAACTCTTTTTTCTTATTACCTTATACCTTTACTCTCTAATCTTCCGATATTTCTTCCGATCATTTGCCATTTTCGGGCGATCTCAAGCGATCAGGTAATTAATCCAAACTGTAACTCGATTTTTTATTCATCGATTGGCCAAAGTAGGTATTAAGACCTCTTTTTCGACTGTGTCGAAGGATGAACTTAGGGTTTTTGTAGGTAGGTTTTTTTGTGGAAAGATCAAATCTTTTCAAGTTCCTACCATTAATCGGAACATTGTTTCTCCCCTGGATGGTTTCGTCGGGGTTTATTTGAAGTCTTTCACCTTGGGCAATCTCAGATACCCGTTTACTAAGTTTTTTTCTAAATGTGCTTAAGCACTACGGTTGCCACTTTTCACTAATGCACCCTCGGGCCATTATAATATTGTGGCCTTTGAGGTCATGTGTCGTGTTTATGGCGGTGAGCCCTCTGTAGATCTTTTTAGGCGCTTTGCCACTAAGTGTGACGCTGGCGAATGGGTTACCATAGCCAATAGACCTAAGGGCGTTGGGTGTTTTCTGAAAAGGGGTGTGGATGTTTGCCATTAGAATAATGAATTTGTTTTTATGAGTACCAGTCTGTTTCTAGAGGGTTATGAGGCGTTGTTAAATAGGGATGGGTTAGAGAACTTGGATAAGAGTGTTGATTCCTTACCGAGAGGGAAGGGAATGGATTTTTGTTTGAGAAGATTTCTAGGAACCATTTTGTTGTTTGGTTGTACCCAAATAGTTTGTTGTTCAAAGCTAAGATAATTAGTACATTGCCTGCCGGAGAAAAGGTTCTTTGTTGATTTTAACTTTCTTTCCAGGGCTATTTGACTGGTCGTTGTGGTTTTGATTCTTGCAGATATCTCTTTTCAGAATTTTGTTCGTAAGGGGATTAAGGAGGTCACCATTGATCCCATCAGGGAGCCACCAGCTGCTGCTGATGCTCCATCCCAATCTGGTCCTCCCCAACAAGGTGGGAATCCGGAGGTTTCTAGCAGACCTCCTACTGCAGAGGTGCCCTCCTGTGGAAGGGGTGACTCCCTCTGGTGTGGCTGCTGAAGAGGTTGGGACTCCTGATGGCAATATGGGGGGTAGGGATGCTGAGGTTGAGATAACTGGGACTACTAGGGGGGAAAGAAAGGTTGCGTCAGAGCAGGGGGTTGCTTTTCATCTCCGTAACAGGAGTGGAGCTAAACCCTCTCTGAAGCCTCCATTGAAAAAGGATAAGGTGTATGCAAAAAAGGTTGCTGCTGAATCGTCGAAAGTGGTGGAGGGTAAGTACCTTTTGGGTAATATACCTCATTATTGACTTCAACTTCCTTGTTGTTAACAGAGGAGTCTTCATTAGCAAAGACTTGGTATGAGAAATCCCAGGTGGAAGCGGAGGAGATGAGGTCATATGAGGAGATAGAGCTGGGGGGCCTTCATTAGGTTGTACAATAAGGATCGCTACAAGCATAGCCTGTTGGATGCAGTGGCCAGTGTCCGGATGAACTTGGCTGATTTGCACATTAAGGACTTAAGAGGGCAGTTGTCTAAGAAGAACCATGAATGCTCCATTCTGATGGATGCTATAAAAGACACCGATGTGAAGGCCAAGGAGGTGGCTGAGGAGGTGAACAAGGTAGAGACCCTAAAACAGAAGCTTCGGGATGCTGAAGTTGGGCTAAAGTTGCAGGAAGAAGAGCTTACCGATATCAAAGCCAAGCTTGCCCAATCGCTTTCTGAATTGGGTTTGGAAAAGGAAGTAACAAAGGAGCTGTCGAAGATTGTGGAGAGGCATGTTGCTGAGCGTGCTGGGCTGATTACGGAGGCCATTCCTTATGCGTGTAGGGCTCTTGTTAATAGCATTGAGGTTGGGGAGTTGTTTGGTCTAGTGATTTCAGCTAACAGGGAGGAGGAGAGAGCTCTTGTTCTCGATGAGTTTCATGCCAATGGAAAAGTTGATCTTACCCGTCGTGCTTACTATAAATCCGATGCTGCACATGGGATCCAGAAAGCTATAATTGACTTCAATTGCACAGAGTTCCCGTTCATTGAGGAGCTCTCTTCCAATCCTGAAGCCTCCTACCGTAACCTGCTCCTAATCCAATCCAAAAAAAGACAGCCAATGCCTCCTTCAACTCAACCTGTACCTTCTGTCATTCCTCCAGAAGTTCCTCCAGTTTCCGATCCTCCTCCAGTTTCTCCAGTTTCTGGTAATTAAGTTTTAATGTTTGTATGTTATGGCTTCGGGCCTTTGAACAATTTGAATTTTCCTTGTTATGTTGGTGGCCTTTGTGCCGATACAATTGCTACACTTTTTTTTTTTGCTCCTCATGTGGTTGGGGCCTTCTTTTGGCAGCCGCATGGGGTTTTATGGATGACTATTTTAGTATGAATTGTCTTGCATGCTTGGTACCGCCTTTGCTAGATGTAGGACAAGTTGTATGAGTTGATCATTGTAACACCCCAACAAGGCGGAATCATGGGAATGCCACACAATGTACAGCTCGGCATGGAATTATATAGATACTGCTAAATGAAACAAGATTTCCATTGAAAACCGACATAAATATTCATTACATAACATAGTATCAATAAACGTATACGGTTTACAACGCAAATCTAGTGCGCGATTACAAACGCTAAACCCCTCAGGAAGGGTGCCTTCGAGTCATGTGCTCGCGGTAATGATCGGTCAATCAAGGAACGCTACCCTACAAAAAGTTGCATCGTTCGCTTGATTCAAAAGTTCCTGCTTCTACATCCAATCATCAACGTCTAGCTTGATCACCTGAAAAGCATACTAAAACGAGTCAACACATGGTTGGTGAGTTCGTAGGTTTGATAAAATCAATCTTTAGTACAGATACGAAACCTGTGGAAAACATTATGAATCCATTGAAAACTTCGTACGATATACATTGGGCTAGAGTTACATACCAGAATTTCCGTAACACACATAACGCATAACACATTCAGTCACATTCAAACACAATCAATCAATACAATTAACCACTACAGTAAATCTCGGCTCGAACAGATATAGGACCACAGAGCATAATATCGTCGGCCAACTTGGTACCAAGTAATGAACATGAATGAACCAAATCTCTACTTGTAAGCCCAATCACACAGTAAGCTTGCAAGCAATGAACGAATGAACCGTAACTCTACCCATAAGCTCAATCACACAGTAAGCTTAATTAAACAGTATATCGTATTTGTACAAAGTAATTAAGAATCAAAATTTGTCAGTAAAACAGTTGTATGCTTTTCACCCCAAAACACTTAGAAAAATAGGGGCTACGAAACTCACCTGAAAGTGTTTGAGAAAATATGAACAAGTACAAGGTTCTGGACAATCAACACCGCACAGACAACCAACCAAGACCAACTGAAACACAAACCCAACATTAAGCATTCGCGTACGAACTAATGATCGAATCTAAACTAGGGTCCTTAGAAATGCCATTGAACTCATGTTTTTACGTACGTTTCGTACTCTTAAAGTTTTAACAGAAAGCATTCTTAAATTTCATAATGTGTTGCTTTTAAACTTTAAGTCAGGACATTAAGTCCGTTTAGTCAAGTGTTTGTCTTTTGAAATAGTTGGACATAAGTTAAATCGTTTAGTCTTTCGAGAGCGATTTAAATCGATGAGGAACAGTTAACGGACACTCGAAAATCAGATTCCAGAATAAA
>JAOXNX010000032.1:9403847-9419553 GCA_028566075.1 Solidago caesia
TAGGTAAATTAGGTGGAGATATTTAAATTAGTAAATAAAGTATAGGGGTATATTGGTCTTATCAAAGGCTGAAAGTTAAAAAATGGGGGTGGGTTGTTGTTTTAATAAGGAGTAAAGATAGGCATAAATAAAGTACAAAATTTACCATTTAGGATGAAAATTTTCATATTTTAGGAAATAGCCAACTTCATTTAGTATGCTTAAACATGTTCCTTGTGGACACATGTTAGAAAAACCCTAATACGATTATATGTGTCTATATCTTCCAAGTATTACATTTTTAAAATTGAAGATGACATATATGCGCATAATGACATAGGTATCTTTATTACTTAGGGAACCGGGCGTGAGCCAAATACTCTATTCGGATTGGAGACAATGGTTTTTTCCAAAATAACTGGATTTTCAGTGGAATTGAAGTTGTCAATATGAAGAGGCAATGCCGTTAAGCACAAATTTATCGTTCAAAAAAAATATATACAAATAGTTGTTAGACTAATTATTAAACGAGAGTAGAAGTTGACTTCGAAGAGATTGATTCGCTGACATGGGTTCAACGATCAATAATCTTTATCACACATGAATAAACAAGTTTGACAAATATTTTTTTATTCTCCAAAAGCACCAAAAGATTATTCCCCATTATGCAAGTAAAAAGAAACGGAAAAAGATGACTGCCCATACCGTCATTACAATGTTAACTTTCACTACAGCTGGAAAAGATAACTGCGATACCAAAAAGTCACATATATTCATTCTCTATTTAAAGTATATTAAAATATAAAACATATATTTTTTTTTATTATTTTGTTTATTTTTTATATTTCTTTTATATTCATTTTCTATTCGTACCAAACAATGGAATCTATTTATTTCCAAATACTTATTCTATATCTCACTATTTTCATTATCTATGACGTTTTCATTTTCTATGATTCCCTCCTACCAAACACCCTAATATTTGTTTTTGTAATATCTCCATTTATTATTAGGATTTTTCTAATATGTACCTACTATGTACATCATCAAATAAACTAAAAATTTCTATAAATATAGATAAATACATTTAATAGACATAAATAAAGTACAAAATTTACCATTTTAGGATGAAAATTTTCATATTTTAAGAAACACCCAACTTCATCTAATATGTTTAAACATGTTCTTTGTCGACACATGTTAGAAAAACCCTGATACGATTATATGCGTCTATATCTTCCATTTCCATATTCCACACACATGTAAGGTTAGTTATTGTTGTTATTGCGCTAGAGAAAAAATAATTAATTCTTCCAAGTATTACATTTTTAAAACTGAAGATGACATATATACGCATAATGACATAGATATCTTTATTACTTGGGGAACCGGGCGTGAGCAAAATGCTCCCCGGATTGGAGATAAGGATTTTTTCAGAAATAACTGGATTTTCAGTTGAATTGAAGAAGTATATATAAAGAGTCAATACCATTAAGTCCAAATTTGTTGTTCATAAAAAATATATACAAAAAGTTGTTAGACTAATTATTGAACGGGAGTAGAAGTTGACTTCCAAGAGATGTATCAACGATCAATAATCATTATCACACATGAATAAACAAATTTGACAAATATTTTTTAATTCTCCAAAAGCACCAAAAGATTATTCCCCAAAAAGTCACATGAGTAGCATGTTAACCGTCGTTACAATGTTAACTTTCACTGTAGTTTTGACCGAGACAAAGCAGTTTGTGTAAGAAGGTTTACTATCCAACACGGCACGGTATGATGTTGATCATGTCAAAAGAAGTTTAGGTTAGCAATCTTTATCCAACACAGCACAGTATGATTCATAATACGGAAATAAGAGTCGCTACATCATCAAATTTACATTGTGAATCTATAACATCCCTATAAAGTAATATCTACCCTATAACAATAACATAGCCATAAGATTTTCACAATGGATAAAACTTATAAAAACAGCCACTTTGTATACATTCCCCACATCCCATACTTATCTACAAGACGACGCATTCCTACATTGTGCTTGTTTTGACCATTTAATTGAAGTCCATGAAGCTAGGTTTGAGGCCGCCCTTCACATTTGAGTTAGGCATTTGAGCATTCGGATTAGCAAAGTGATGAAGTTGTTGGCGGTGTGATGAGTATTGAGGCGGTAATGATGCATTATAGCTCATCCCGTTATGGAGTGGCAGTTGACCTGCTTCAATTTTAAGACGATTCACTTCCTCTTTTAGTGCTTCATTCAAAGCTGTGAAACAAAGGAGCAAAATTAGAATGGAATAGTAAGCTTTGAATTTTGACTGTTGACTTTTATTTAAGATACATCTAACTATCGAATTTCTATTTAAGTTAACCTTTTTTTAAAGGATGCCAACCATGAACTTGTAATCTTTGGTTTCAAGTTAACTCCTTGAAGCTATCAAAGCACATATAGGTTGGTATCTAACTGTTGAATTGTTAATAGATGTATTGTTTGCTACTTGATCTATATAGCCAGGAAAGCGCCGTACTTGGATTACAACCCGTACATACAAAATAATCGTAAATATAACAACATAACATAGATAGTATGTTTTGACTTTTTGAAGTAAATATTCTCTCTTTACAAATTAAATATCCTCTTTGTTCCAATAACATCATTTTTCTATTTGTTGCAAGGTTAACATCATACCTAATATATAAAAAAATAGTCTTTGACCTCAATCTTGTATTGTCTATTTTGTTCGATTAAAAGGAATCTCATGCTATACATTATGGGTAATAATACGTTCGGTTAACCTGCTATAACACTTCGTCTCTGACTTTTTCACTTTAATAAATAAATAATATATTATGCTTGATAATACACAAACTTTAATTACAATAACTATGAGTAATTGATCTTCCGAAAAAAATAAAATGATAATTATCAGCAGTTAACAAAAATAAATAATACTTATCAGCAATTGATCTTCCGACAAAAATAAATAATAATTATCAGCAATTATGTAATTGGCTCCTTTTAACCAGCTCGACCCGTTCCCCATCAGTTAAATTCTAAATTTACCCGTTTGACTCATTAGCATTCTATCTAGTAAAGCCCATATCAACCTATCTTCTCCTAAATGAGTTAAAATTGTTACCTGTACTATGCATGATAGAATGAAGTTCCAAGAAAACATAGATGACCAAGTAAAGATGATATAAAGTTAAAAGTATTACCATCTCTAAGGTGGGCATGCTGTTCCAATGCTTCTAACCGAAGTTTGAGCTCCTTGTTTTCAGATGTTAAGCCACTAGTGTCACGCTGCAAAAGGTCATAGCGTCAGTTGGTTTTCAATTTGTAATGTCTTTTCAAAAGAATACTATCCCAAATTCCTGATCGGTAAATTGGTGACATTCACGAGATGGATGAGCACATAAACCTTTAAAGATCTCAAACATGTAGGATTACAGCAAGCTTCATTCTCTTCAGCCATTATGTATATGTAAATACATAGGTATATGTTGCTAAATAGTTATAGTGAATTACATTGAAACATGAGCCTAGTTATGTTTGTCTCAACTATCAATGCATGTTTAGTCCCACAAGCCTATGCTACAACCTATCTATGTTTACATTGAGGGTAATAATTGGGATAAAACAAAGCCGGGAGATTTATTACATATCCGATCTCCACTCCATAGATTCACCTAAATTATCAATTTCCCATCTTTTTCTTGTTGTACCAACTTATTACCCTAGCAAGCACAAACTGGCTACCTTTATTTGCAGAGAAAGTCTATGCATTGACTTTACCTTGTGTTTTCAAGTTACTTTCACGAGGTGGAAAACTAGGTGGGTTGGGTAACAGGTTAAAATAGTAATCTCTAGTTAATGCCCCACAAACACTTGTTTATTTTGTCATCTAATATAAAAAAAATAGCTAATTCTGCGTATGATTACAAAAAAATATATTGTAGTAAGTAGTAACTATAACAACTTTACCCCGAAAAGAACATTTTTGAAGGATTTATGAATTTGGATACATACTAGATAACTTTCAGCTTATAGTTAATGTTTTAGCTTATCCAATTTGACCTTTTAGAGATAAACGTAACTCAACTCGCCCCATTTGTATCAACGAGTCAAAATCATCATCTATACTACTTCCCATGACCAAACCCGTTACCTAAGTGAAGGATATTGTGGACACATAGATTTCTATAAGAAAGAGATATACTACTATTTTAGTTTGCATGATTGTGGACTCTGGTACCATGGACTCATTAAACCAGCTGGTGATACATTCTGCTACAACGTACATTAAAGAAAAAACCTAGTTTCTGATAACTTATTTTGTCTCCTTTTCGAAATAAATACATTATAATTTTGAGTTTTATGCTTTATGCAGTATAGCTATAATCAAAGTAGTAGTCTAGTCCCACTTCATCTACTCACCTTTTACGAATACAAGGTTTAAATAATGTAATGCTGTCTATGAAAACAAACAGCTAAAAAGATACAAAGCTGTGTACATTTTAGTGCAGTTTGCCCAAAGATAAACAATTAACAAAAAGGAGAGTTTTTTTAAATTGTTGATTGTATACTAGTACAGTGGTATATCAACACGATCACACACATAAGTGCACCCCCTTATCTTAAAACTTTTAGTATTATTATCATATTACTTCTAGTTGGCTACAACAATATGAACTATTTAAAATGACATATTCGGAAGTCATAAAATCGAGCATGTTGATGCATATCAACCAAATAACCTTGATAGTGATATATAATCAATACTATAACAGTATAACATATACCTGCAGCTTCGTGACTTCTGCAGAAAGAGTTGTTGCTTCATTTTGAAGGGTATGCACTTTCCTCTCCAACTCGCTAGTATATCTTGTTTTGCGCTCCTTTGATCGAGCGGCAGACTGTCTATTTGCAAGAATCCTAAAACAAGAAAACAACAGATCAAACTTATAAGATTGTTTGCATTTCAATTCCCAGGATTAACTCACACAATCAACCCAAACAAAGAACTACCATTTAGGTAGGGGGTATTTGTGTAATTGCACTTTTTCAGTCAAATTATTGGTTAGGTAACCTACTATTGCATTATTGTGTAAGTCCCATCAACTAGTTTTCATAATCATTATAGAACTAGCTTCAACTATACTTATGATCAAATTAACAAAGTAAATTTACTTTTAAGTTGTCACCATTGTTTCTACCTGATTTAGATAAGTAAAAAAAACACACATCTAAACACTGTGATTTTTAATAAGAACATGATATATACCAACCTAAGCAATTCAACCTACTTGAAAATTTGTCCCGATATAGGTAAGATACACAATAAAATACTAACCTAGCAAAGTATAGTTTCAAATTTTGTTCGAAAATAGTCATTTTGGTCACCAAACCGGTAAAATTGAATTATGTGACACTCTTTAAAAGAAAAAATTGTTCCCAAATAGTCATCATGCTTCCAGAATTAGTCCCGGACAGTATTTCCAGTAAGCAATTGTGGTTTAACTGGATAATAACATAAAAACAAGTTCAATGACTATGTTAGTACTAATTTATTAGGTATCTAGCCTCTGCCTATATCAGAACAAACTCGAAAGTAGGTCGCTATTCTACAACTTAAACCATCGAATCAAACACACAACACTGAAAACTAAAGGGTTTCTTGCATATAACTCCTAAATACTTTCGGATTTTTCCCTTTCATTTAAGATATATCCCTACTAGCCCATTTTGTTACCAAAGCGCTTTTTTTTTGGGCAACAAGCCAAATGTACTATTAGGGCTCATATCGACGTCTTTTCGATAACAAAATGGCCTAACAGGAAGTTTGACGGTCTAGAACGGACAAATTACAAGTGCTAAACAATTATCCTAGAAGTAAAATTAAAAAAAAAAATTAAAAAAAAAAAAGAAAAGGGAAAAAGCCCCAACCTTTTAGCTCTTTTGGGATCAATCAAAGAAAGCTCAGCCAACTTATCAGGGCCAAGTGTTTTCTTAGAATTATCAACCATCATCAACACAGAATCCCCAATTCCTGTACCATCAAACGACGTCGTTTCATCAACCGACCCACTTCGTTTATGCGCTCTAAAACCATCCTTGTCACTCTCAAGAGCAGTAAACTCATCAAAAAAATCAGACCCAACAGAAAGACTTCTAAGATGGTGGTGGGTCGACCCATAACCCACCTGCCTCTTCTTCTTAGATTGACCAGCGTTGACTTCTGATGATTCAGATTGAGATGGTGGGTCAGGGTCAGATGAAAGTGATGGGAGGTCAAGACTTGCGAAATTGAAGTCTGCAACGACGTCGTCTAAGAGGATGTCATCTTCTTCTTCAACTGGGTATCTGAAAAATGTTTCTGATTGGGCACGGCGGTGGTGGGGCCCACGAAGGGGAAGATTATGGTGGTTTGGGGGGGTTTCGGTCATGCTGTTGTTGGATGCGGTTCCTCCGGCGAACTTTGGGTCCATCATATCATATGAGGAAGGTTTGGTTGGTTGGATGGTCAAAGTTTAGGAAGTGAGTTTTGGGACTTTGTGTGACGTTTGAAGGGTTTGCCATGTGCCATGTCCCATGTGTTGCGTTCGTGTACTTTTAGGGTTAGGATATAATATCAATAATATCAAATTAAATATTAAAATATTTAAAAGGTTTTAATTTATCCAAGAGGGCTACCCGTGCGATTCGATAGCGGTGTGGTGGTGACGGTGACTAGTGATGATTGGTGGTGGCGGCAGTTGCGGTGAGTAGTGCGGTGAGTAGTGTAGGTAATTGATGTAAAAGGTAACGTAGTGTAGGTAATTGATGTAAAATGTAGCGTAGGTATTTTAGAAGTTAAAAAATAGATGATGTAAACATATAAGAGCAAAATAGGTACATAAAATAAATATTTTTTAAACTTAAAATCTATGATATGATTTCTATTTTGTTTCAATGAAAGTATCAAATTTCAAAAAATATTAACATAAGTAATATACTTTCAAATTTTTGTTTTCAATATCAATATATAATACTTGTTTATTAGACAAAAAATTTTATGATGCTTTATTATTATTAGCCTAGAAATGTGCTCATGTAATATACAGCAGCCGAATGTATTTTAATTATTTTAGCGAGGACATACGGCTAAAAGGTTAAAGGTGACGGCGTCCGACGTTCGTAATAGTTGTGTAACAAAGAGAGTTATAAGGGTATTAGGCTACAAAATTTATTTTTATTTGTTGTGGTTTTTTTTTGGACATTACCACTTATTGTTATGGTAACTTTTTAATTTATCATAATATATTATAGGGTAAATTACATTTTTCGTCCCTGAACTTGGCCCGTTTTACACTTTCAGGACCTAAACTCAAAAAAATTACAAAAAATGTCCTAAAGTTGGTATTTTTTTGCACTGTTGGTCCACGCCCTAACTCTGTTAGGTTTTTTGCCGTTAACATCCCCAAGTGATAAACACGTAAGGGTATTTTCGTCTTTTGCAAATCTAAGGTATTAATAAGAATAAAATAAAATAAAAAATACCCCCAAACAGAACCTCATTATCTCATCCATCATCAACCTTCAAAATCAAAATCCACACAACAATAAATATAAAAATATCTCTCTTTCTCTAAACTACTACTTTCTCTCTACATACAAATGGCAGCAAATCTCTTACCAGTTCCACCACCATCATCATCATCATCATCGATTCATCATCATCAGATCCATAAGCGATTCATCATCATCATCATCATCATCATCGATTCATCATCATCAGATCCATAAGCGATTCCATCATCTGGTTTAATTCCATCATCATCAGCAGCAACATCACATAACTTGGTGGTTAGTTTATACAACTAAAACTTCTTTTATCCGAGCCGGAATTAGAGAGATGATGGTGATGGATCGGATATTTTATTTGTTTTGGGTCGTGCGGCTGTGGATGAACAAAAAAAGGAACCCAAATGCCATTTTCTTTTGTGAAACCATTAACCACTTGACAACTAGTGTGTTGGGTATTATTCTCTAATTTTTTTTTTTTTTTTTGAAAGGTAGGGTATTATTCTCTAATTGATTGTACTTTATCTTGTGTAATTATTTCTCAAAATTAATCAATTTAAAAGTTTGGTTTTTTGGTTATGCTCAACTACGAGTAATGCGGCTGTGGACTAAGTAGTTAATGTCGGAATATCGGTTATTTCGGTCAAGGACCGGTATTCGAAATATCGGTTTTTTCGGTGGTATTTCGGTGGTATTTCGGTAATTTTAATATTATGCAAAATATTAGATATAATTATATATATATGTTAATTGTTAAGGTGAGATATATTAACTTATTAAGATCAAAACGAAATTGCAGGAAAAGACTTTTACGAGCTAGTAAGTAGTAAGAGAATAAGAGTACAAGATACATAAATCAAAATAGAAAACATGATATAATCAAATCACATGTCTTGGAATTCTTCCTCGGAGTCCACATCAGGCAAGGCATCTACATCAACAATGGTATCATCTTCATGTTTATCATCTTTGTAGCACGATGTTTTGCTCCTAAGACTTGTCCCAACATCTTCGTTTCCTCCCATTGCCTCCCGCGCAACCGACCAAAGAAGACCATCTTTACCATCAACAAACTCTTGAAGCTCATCTTCAGTTGGTATAACCCAATCATCATTTTCGTCGACATCTCTCAACAAAATAGGATCCAAAGATTTGTTGGTTTTTAACGAGTTGAAACGCTTTTGTAACCTTGTGTTGTATTGGATGTATACAAGGTCATTGAGTTTTTGTTGCAAAAGGCGATTTCTTTTCTTTGAATGTAACTGAACATAAAGAATAAGTACTGGAAAAACTATTTAGTGGAAAAAACAGAATCTATAGTACTGGTAATAAGTAATAACTTCAAAATATTACAACTTAAACAGAATTTGTTTACTGGAAAAAAACTTACATTGTCAAATGTACTCCAATTGCGTTCACAAGGTGAAGCACTACAAGTTTGACTAAGGACACTAATAGCAAATGATTGGAGCTCAAACGTGTCGATCCCATAACTACGCCACCATATATCTACATTTTATAAATAAATTCAAATTGAGTGATATAATGAAAAATTTAGCTATCTAAATTAGTAAATATGTTGAAATGTTTTACTTACATGGTGAAACTTTCGTTCTAGCCCTTATAGCAGCTGCAGATCCAAATTGGTGAGATGAATCAATGTATAAATTCAACTGACACCTCACTATATCATTCTCATCATCATTGGGCACTAGACGGTCAATAGCATTATAAAGGCCCGTAATAAGGTCCCTATTATTTCGTATAAACACATGATTTTCCCCATGAAAGATAGCCGGGTTCAGATAACATCCGGCTGCACATTTGGAGTTAAAATTAAAACTAAGCAATTATATTAAATTAATTATAAAATAACATATATAAAGTTTACTACCTGCATGTAACGGATGATAAAGTTGATCGCACCATCTTGATTGAATCATACCCAAAACTTTATTGACCATTCTTTCATCCTTTACATTTTTCTGGATCTGTTCCTTTGCTCTATCCATAGCATCCCAGATGTAGCCCATACATGGCTTCTCTTCCGTATCAACCAATCTAACCACATCCACCAATGGAGATAACACTTGACAAGCTTGGTATATGCTGTCCCAAAAATCTGTTTTTGCAACTATTCGCTCAACTTTCTTTCCAATGGGCTTTTTTGCAAAATCACTTTTCCTCCACTCTTCGGAAACAAACAATACTTGAATATGATGTCGATTCTCATGGATACTCTGAATGGTATAAAACTGGGTTGCAAACCTAGTTACACATGACCTGTGTAGCTCCTTGTTTTTTGTCAACTTCCTCATCATGTTAAGAATCCTTCCATGGTTGTAAATGTAAACCACAATTGCTCGTGCATCAGCCAAAGTGTTCTTTATCTTTTGTATTTTCTCACCTATATCTTGAATCATGAGGTTCACACAGTGTGCTGCACAAGGAGTCCAAAACATCTTAGGGTGTTGGTCTTCTAAAATCTTTCCAGCAGCTTTAAAGTTTGACCCGTTATCTGTAATAAACTATAGTTACACAAAAAGTAAGCTGATAATCTGATATGAATCCACAAACTACTCATATTAATGTATTTGTTATAACGGTAGTTCAATATATTTAAATAAAACTACCTGCACAATATTCGCCTCTCCAACATCTTCTATCACATCATTTATCATATCTACAATCAAGTTAGCATTCTTCACATGCTCTGATGCATCAATTGATTTCAAAAAAACTGTTCCAAGAGGACAATTGACTAAAAAGTTTATCAAACACCTTCCTTTCCCGTCTGTCCAGAAATCAGACATAATGCTACACTTATATTCTTTCCAATGTGGCTGAAATGAAGCCACAAACTTTTTCGTTTCTTCTAAACGACTTTTCAACAATGTGACTCGGATATTATGATACGATGGAGCTGGCATACCTAACAATTTACATAAAATGATAACTAATAAAGTGATAAAATTATCATAATTAAATAACCAATAAATCTTAATAACACTTTATTTAAGATACCTCTTCCATAATCCCCAATAGCATCGATCATATCTTGAAAACCATCGTCACGCACGGCATTGAAAGGTAAACCAACAGAATAAGCCCAAGTTGCAAATTTCTCCCAAGCTTTCATCTTTAACTTCTCTTTTATTGGATTATTTTTATCCAATGTCCTTTGTTTGGTTTTTTCAAGCTTTGTATTCAACAGAACATCCATAGGACCTCGCGTGTTGCTAGAACCCACAAATTTCTTTTTCTTTGAAACACTTCCTTTTGATCCAACTTCTTGAAAATCATCTGTATCTTCATCTTCCATATCCTCTTTTAAATCAGAAAGATCAGCCGCATTTGATCTAAGAATCTCTCTATTTCTTTTTTTTTTTCTAGTTGTATCTGATCTCTTTCTCTTATCGATGCCATTACTCTCTTCTTGATATTCACAGTAACTTTTGGACAGCCCGAAACTTTTCCTCCAGTATGAGTTAGGTGTTGCTTCAGTCATGTAATTCCTCCTCCACTTATCTTCTTATCACATAACTTGCACCAAATGTTTGCTTTTTTCAAGGGGTCTCTCTGCTCTCCCCATTCCCATCCCATATCTTTATTCACACATCTCGTGATCTCATCAGACGACATTGTATTAGTGTTTGAAGGGTTTACAGATGCATGAGAAGATGGAGTTGTTGGATCATTGCTACCACTCATTATCAAGGCTACTGCCTAGTGCCTACCAAAAAAAATTGCAATTACACACAAATAGCAATTATAATATCAAGAATAAAAGCATATAGAGAAGATTAATATTAAAGAAAACATAAATTTTAAGTAGGAAAAAAAAAGAATCGACAATCAAAAAGAAAGAAAGAAAGAAAAGTTAGGTAATTATACAGAAAAAGAATTATAATATCAAGAATAAAAACATATAGAGAAATTAATAATCAACAATGAAAGAAAAGTAGGGAAAAAAAAATCAACAATCAAAGAAAAGTACCTGGTGATGTCGCTGCTAGCTGCTGCTGCTTGCTGAAGAAAAGAAAGAGTGAAAGACACAGATCGTTGTTGACTTCTTGTATATAGAAAATTAGGTTTGGGTTATGTTTCGTCTTGGGTTTAATTGAATGGGCTATTAAAAAGTTTGTGTTATTATCTTCGGCCCAAAAAAAAAAAAAAAAAAAACCAAACCGGTAAACCACTAATACCACCGAAATTGGGAAGTTAAGATTTCGGTCAAAACCACCGAAAATTTCGGAACCGACATTTAAACCGAAATTTGAAACTGGTATACCAGTGGAGGGCCGAAAACCGAAATACCACTGGTATACCACTGGTATACCACCGAAATTAACTACTTAGGCTGTGGATGAACAAGAAAAGGAACCCAAATGTCATTTTCTTTACAGATTTATATATAGATATATAGATATAGATTATGAGATTTAATATGTATGTATAGATTGATAAATGGATTTTTATGATCCGTGATTTTTTTATATATAGATATATGTATGTATAGATTGATAAATATATGTATGTATAGATTGATAAATGGATTTTCTTTACAGATTTATATATAGATATATAGATTGATAAATAGATTTAATAGTTTTTGATCTGTGAATTTTTTTTATAATGGTGATGATGATGGGTAGATGGGGAAGAAGGATGGGAGAAGGACGAAAATACCCCCACGTGTTTATCACGTGGGGAGGTTAACGGCAAAAAACCTAACAGAGTTAGGGCGTGGACCAAAAGTGCAAAAAAATGCCAACTTTAGGACATTTTTTGTAATTTTTTGAGTTTAGGTCCTGAAAATGCAAAACGGGCAAGTTCGGGGACGAAAAATGTAATTTACCCTTCTTTCTAATAATATTCATATGCCTTTCTAAAAAAAGCTTTGCCTTCAATTGTCATTTGATTGTTATCTCTTAGCCTGACTTGCTTTCTGTCTTTAGTTTCTCAGTAAAGTTAGCTTGTTTTTGCTGGTCATCCTTTTGCTTTTACCAACATTCAGCTTCTTTGTGCCCAAATTTGTTACAATATCGACATTGAATATTGCTTCTGAATTGTCGTTGATCTCCAGATGGACCGCGACCTCTGCCTCTTCCACGAAACCTACCTCGAAAACCACCTCTGGTCTGCCCACGACCACCTGAACTTTTTGGTTTTCCCTTGGAAAAATGCTCCCCCTTCGCTTGAAAAGCTTTTTCCTCAACCTTTTCAAAGGATTTGCTAATCCAATCTTAATGGGCTGACAATGAGCTCATTAATTCATCAAAAGTATAGTCTTAAAGGTCCTTAGATTCTTCTATAGCAGTAACTATGCTATCGAAGTCTCTAGTTAGACTCCTTCAAATTTTACTAGCAACCGTCCTCGGTTATTGTTTCACCAAAGGACCTCATTTGATTCCAGACACTCTTGACAGGAATTCTTGTACCGGCTCTTTATTTTCTTTCACAGACAATGTTTCAAAATTATGTCGAAGGGAATGTAGTTTAACAATAATTACCTTTTTGTCACCCAGGTACTCCCTTTTTAAAACTTCCCATGCCTCATGAGCACTCTCGGCGGCTGAAATTCGAGGGAAAATTTCATCATCAAGTGCCGATGGGATTAAAAACAGGGCAAATAGTATCCCTTTTTCGAGTTTCCAGTAACTGTTTGTCTGGCTGTGCCGGTGTCGGGTTCGGTTCTTTATAACCGTTTTCCACCAAATCCCAAAGCTCTTGTGACTTGAATATAGGGGACATGTAAAAAATACGTACCGATTTGATCCCGTAAACACCGTATTTGTTCGTGTGAATCCTGTAACGTGTTCAACAATATGTATTTGTATCTTGGATTGGAAGTAGAATCGTGTAATCACTTTCGGAACAAACTATTTGGTGGTACACACAAATGTTTGAGCGGATAAGACTGGTTTCCATTCAAGAACTAGATTTTGATTCATTGAGAAATTTTGTACCAAAAGTATATGAATATTCTATGGTTTCTGTCTTGTGCGTGTTCACCAAAATGAAGTCGACGGTTTTCTCTCCAAAAAGGAATTTTATGTGTATCACCCTTTTATATTAGATACATGATCAAAGTTAAAAAACCAACTTCCACATATCAATTTTATATCAATTTTAAATTAAATACATAATATAAAATTAAACTCATATTATTAGTTTAGTAATATTAAACCAAACCGTCAATACGCAACCATCCTAATATACATAATCGAGTATGCACACCCGCATCACCTAACCCGATTAACCGAATATTAAGATCAACCAATCGACAAGTTAATCCAATAGCACTACAGAACATTGATATCACTAAAATATCCAACGTTGAAAATCATCTTCATCTTGAGACTCCACAAATGATATTTCTCTCCTTTGAACGTAGGGAGTAGAGGTTGAGAATTATGAAACGTATTGTTTCTTACCATGATTGGAAACTTTTGCCTTTTTTTTCTTTTTCTTTTTGATGGTGGTTGTATTTATGTGACTGTATCTTTCCCTTGCTTGTAGAGAAAGAGAGGATTTGAGGATCGAAACCTGGATCGCTTCTGATACCAAATTTGTTGGAAAAAATAAAGTTGAATAGAAGCAATTGATCAAATTCTACTGATCTGATTCTTTCATTCAATTAAAAAAAGGCTACAACTAAGTCTTTAAATAGATTTTAGGGAAAAACTAACTTAGCTAAAAATAAGCAACTAACAGACAACTTCTAGTAGACATGGTCCATAGACTTTAAGACCACTAACTAAATAAACTGACAACTAATTAAACAAGTAAATAATACTACCGAAGCATTAGGCATTAGCCAACAAAGACAAAAGGCTCTTTGATCCATATCTTACAACGTAGCCTTCAAATAGAGACGGATTACGTCAAGATAACCACCAGCACAGCCATAAAATCCAACAAAAGAACCACGGTCCCATTGTAATGTGAAAGGCGTCCCATTTTCTGGATTACCAAAAGGCCGATGAGTTCTTTCGTCCGTCACAAATGATATTGATGAAATGATTGTGTAACCTGGATGATCTCCCCTTGATACTGCAACTGTTCCAGAGATGCCAATAATTTCTTCATTCCAGTTGATGAAAATTTGATATTCCTGTCAACATTTTAGCCAGTTTCATTAAAGCAATGTTACCAGGGGAAGTTGTTCCCCGCGTTCCAACCTTCATGATTTCATCATCAGCTTTCAGATACTCACCGATGCTATCAATTAAATCGCCGGCAACCCATAAAAACCAACTAACGAGCCTTTTCTCCATGGTATAGAGAAAACACACTCTGATGCTCGACCAAAAGGTCCATGGGTTCTCTTGTTTGTAAAAAAAGTAAGTGATGAAATAACTATATTACCATCTTGGGTACCAATGTGTGACAACCGTCACCAAAATCATCTCGTCAGTGTTAATTTGTCGTTCATGTACGCGTTCTTTTGTAGATTCTAAGTGTAATAAAGTGAGATTTAACGTTTGTACGAGTTCTAGTACGATGAGGTTTAGAAATTTGAATCGATGGTTCGAGTACGAAGGATAACTAGTTGTCTAGAGAAATGCCAATAAAAATGGAAAACACTTAAAATAAAATAAAATAAAATTTTAATTATTGAATATGGGCATATTTATGGTCATTGAAAAGGTAATTGAAAAACGTAATCAAATTTGACATTTACGATAAATTAACAAGTTTCGGTTTTTCATTTAGTGTCCGGTCAAACAAAGTCAAGTGGAAGTCAAGATTGGGTCAACCCATGTAATTTGGGCACAACTCTAAGACTACCTCCAATGGGAGATTTGTAGCAAATTTGTAACCCATGTGGCAAAATTCTTAATACAAATTTGCAATGGGGTGGTCAAAATTTGTAGTCAAAATTCTTCCCCACAAATCACCACAAATTTGTTTTAATAATTATTTATTGTTTTAATAATTTATATTTTATTGTTTTAATAATTATTTAATTAATTATATATTTAATTAATTTTTGGATCTATTATCTGTAGATAACACGTATACTATATATTGTTTTAATATTTTATTGTTTTAATAATTATTTATTGTTTTAATATTTATTGTTTTAATAATTATTTAATTAATTATATATTTAATTAATTAGATACATAATTAATAAATTTAATGTTT
>JAOXNX010000032.1:9419653-9430747 GCA_028566075.1 Solidago caesia
AGTACGATCTGGGTCAGATCGAAAGACTCAATCTGATACAGATCAGTCTGACCCAGATCAGATTGTAAGAACCAAAAAGAAAAAACTAAGTGTTGCTATCAGATTGTCATCACCAAATCTATATATTACAGTGGGACTCAACATAGTATCTATTTTATATCATAAAGGATTCCTTTTTTTTAAAAAGAAATCCTAGTTCATAACAAAAGTAAAAAACAATTATGTTGGTACTTGTGGCTAGCGTGAAGGATATGTAATTGATATGTTGGTACTTCACCTATTTTCAATGATTTTTTTACCAATCACATTCACATGTTGCACTTTTATTTCTTTTTTATAGGTACTATGTGAAAAATGAGTTTATAAATTTCCTTTAATTTAAATATTTAAAATACTAACATAAATATTCTAATTTGAAGAGAAAAACCTTCAATTAAAAATTCCAATATATCTCAACTGCAAATGTATTCAAAAAGTATTGTAAATGGTTAAAATAACAAAAACATGTAAAGCCGACTATTAATTAAATGAACATGGAAAACAAATATATAATTTTCATACAAAATATGTTTTATTTCACTTCTAAACAAATTAAAAGAGTTTTGAAACATGAAGAAAGTTAGATATTAATAGTCGTTGTATTATAATCTATACAAGTGAATGTTTTGAAACAATATATGATCGCTTTTTCGAATCTCAATAACGAGTCTCTAACATTATACGCATGGTATCGATTTTAGTGGGTCATGCATTGCACGGCCAAATACACACTAGTATATATATATATATATATATATATATATATATACACTATTATATAAAGTATCATCCCCCCACCTCCATTTTTTTCAAATACAGGTTTGAACTACCCAAAATATCATTCTCCTTTATTTACTATTTTAAAATCTCCACTTGATATATTTATAATGAAATTAATTTACATCATCTACCCCTTAACTCCTAAAATAACTATACTACCTCCTTTTACATCCGTAACCTTTACATCAATAGCCTACACTACTCGCCGCCGCCGCCGCTACCACCATGGGCATTCGTCTAGTGTGTATATATATATATAATATTTCACAAAAGTGAAAGTTAAAAAATGTTACTCATAAAACACGATAGAAGTCAGGATGGACACATGTATATATACTTACTAAGCCAACTACATGTCTACTTGTCATAATAAATGTACGAGGATTTTACTCGTTCATGCTATATGTAGTCTTATATGTGTACTTCATTCCTGATGCTATTAGTTTGTGGGAAATGGTTAATCCTTGTTCACTTCGACTGAATAGATCATTTTAGATGACACCAGCATTGATCTAATCCGGGTTCTCCCCTGGTTGGGTTAGAAGTGAAAACTTAAAAAATTGATCGCTTAGTGGTGGGGAGTTTGTAGAAATGAAGTCGTGACCCAACGAGTGACATATTTTGATGAAGTTATGCTTGGATGCGACTGTAAAGGAATTCAAGTTTTGCTTGAGATTGAACTCGTTCGAGTCAGTATTTCTCGTGTTCAAGCTCATGCTTTAAAGGTTAAAATTGTGTTCGAAACAACAAAGGAATTGTCATCATTCTTCATTTTTGGGGTGCAGTAATCACATGTAAAATACATCTCTCAAAACAGAAGTACATCTCCCTATAAAAAATCAAATCACATAGATCTGAAAATCCAAAAAAGTTTTTTTATAATTTTTTTAAAGTAATCATGGGTGTACTTACTCGCTTTACGAGTAGACTAATCCCAAGAGCTTATTTGTTTTACGAGCCCAAAAAAAGTTTTCCATATCAAAAACTTGAATCCTACCACTTTAGTCATTTTTAAGAGTTGCAATGCAACAGCCATTCTTCCTTAAATTTCAACATGATCGAATTTAGAGAGAAAATCTTACAAGTCTATTTGTCATAATATTTGTATGAGGAATGAGGATCTTACTCGTTCATGCTATATGTTGAAATGGTTTTTAGAGTCGTACTATCCTAGCTAGTGGCAAGAGATCGCTATCGATTAATTCGAGTTTTGCTTGTGCTTGAACTCGTTGAAGTCGGTATTTAGCGTGTTCAAGCTCAAGATGTCAAGGTTAAAATTGTGCTCGAAACAACAAAGATGTCTAAAACTCACCTCCCCCATACTTCGTGAAACACGAGATTGGGTACCGTTATTTTTATCGTCTGAGTCAAGACTCGAGACTTCGAAATATTCTAGCCAAGTGACGGTCACACCACAGTCGGACCGTGCATGCATTAGTGCTCTTTTGTCCTTGAGATGTAGGGACATGAGCTTTCAATTGTATTTAACTAAGTACATATTATATATGTTTAAAGCATTATCAAAGTTTAGAATTACATAATCATCAATATTCCAACACATTTATCACATACACTCATAACATTTGAATATCAAGGTTATAAAAGTCAACCACATAACTTTTTAAGACATGCACTTTCAAATATGCAAATGTTCTGCAAACTGACAAATGTTTGGCTTCCAGAATCCACAATCAGAAAGGCTACTCAGACTTTTGCAACAAATATTGCACCATGTATGAACAAGTATATATTTCCTCTCGGAATGCAAAACGAAAGGGTTTTCAGAGTTAGGAGTCGAAAACTTCTCAAATCGATCTATTCACCAACAAAAGTGGCATTTGAGGTGAAGTATTCACATATAAAATACATATCTCAAAACAGAAGTACATCTCCCTATCTTATTGACTTAAAAGTTGACGAATAGCTTTTCAACAAGGCCAAAATCAAATCACACAGATCTGAAAATCCAAAAACATTTTCCATATAAAAAACTTGAATCCTTCCACTTTAGTCATTTTTAAGAAAAGCAACAGCCGTTCTTCCTTAAATTTCAACATGATCGAATTTAAAGACAAAATCTTGCAAACCTGATTCGGAATTTTTTGACACAAGGTTTTTCCGCGCCACAGAAGAAAATTGATGGGCTCATCACTTTAGTATCGAACTGAAGATCTCTTTTTTTACTTTTAGCCGCTGCCCCTTGGATGAAGCTCCAAAAAAGGACATGAAAATACCCGCCAGTACACCCGTCAAACTCATTGTATTTTGAAAAGATGTTTTAGTTTGACGACAAGCTTCCATTCTTCATTGGACAACTCATCCTGAAATGTACAGAATTATGGACAGTTAGCTACCATCCGTATGTGGAGTAGTGAGATCATTTACAGCTGCAAATTTAACTTACCCGATAATTGGCTTTTAGTACATCGATCGAACTTCTTGATATATGACTAACAAGCTCATCCTCCATTTCAAAATGCCTCCCGAACATTTTTTGTTGCTCTTCAGCATTGCTTCCCGTTATCTGCCGTTGTTCAAAAACTACTTATTCACGAAATTCAAGAGGTTGTATAGTTGTATTTGAAAATACATTTTAGAGTCCATTCAGCTCATTTGACCAGTTTCCCTTTTAGCTAAATTCTTTCATTTTACCCACCTCACCCATTATAGACCTCCTGTTAACATGGGAAAAAAAAACAAAAGCATATTTGGGATAATTCCACTATTAACGTAACAATTTAGAATGGTTTAAAAACTTGGGAAGTTTTAAGCAACTTGACTATGCTTTGGGTGACCTTCAACCCATTTGGGCAATTTTCATTTTAGAAATAGAAAAATAATAAAATGACCAATTCGAGAAAAAACATAGCGCAAATCAAAAATCTGCATATCAATGAATTGCAATGCCACCTCCAATACAACACACAACAGACACCGACGAGATCAAGGTTCATACCTTTATAGCCACCTTCTGTCCTTTCTTCGCATAGTCGACTGGCTTGTGGTTGTTTTCAATGGAAGAGATCCGACCAATATCAATGAACTCCCTCTGAGGAATGCAAATTGGAGTTCCAATCTGTACAGAATAAAAAGGAGACAAAACGCACGTCACCAGAGCAATCTTACAAAAAAATTGCTAGACTAGTCACCTCATAGAACCGAATGACCTGGCATCTTGTGTTCAGTAAACGATTATTTTAATGTGGTTTTTAAAATAAATAAAAGAAGAAACAAAAAGTGTGCTAAAGGACGTACAACTATGATAGGAACTCCCTAGGCTGCTAATACAAATGAGTATAAGATTGCTTGATTATATAAAAAAAAACGTCATCAACAAAAACCCCATGTTACTAGTGTAACACATAATTCGGGGCAATTTCATCCAAGTTCTTGCAAAAATTGAAAATTACACATATATCCAAAACACGATTTAAAAGTGTTCTACTTTATGCATTGAATGATTGTATTTTGGACATATATGTAATTTCCAAGTTTTCAAGGATATGGATATAATTCTGCAAACTGATTAAACTAGCATTCACTTACACTGATACGTGTGACGCAGATATAAATGCAACAATGATTATTCACCCAATTAGTAAAGGTGTTATTTATTATCAAAAGGGTACGAAAAACATCCCACAGAGAGCATAAAAATACAATTAGAAAAAAAGCACAACTCAAATCATCAAGTGAATAAAAAAAAGGTATTTAAATGATTATGAATGTTATGCACTACTTCCGACACATTTATCAGCTATAAAGCTATGATTTTTTTGAGTATGGAAGGTTAAAAGATAAGTGAACAGATTGTATACAAGAAAAGCACAAATCTAAAATAAGCCAATTTGCATGATGTATGGCGAGCATGTGATATTCTAAACTCCAAAAGAAAACTAAAAGTTTGAAAAAGGGAATAAAATGTATAAAACAATGTTAAAGCCAATCATTAATTCATTATATGTGTTTCAGAGGGCAACAGAACTAATAAGTTGCGTATTACAATACAAAAAAGGAGCTTGTCTTTTATATAGCAAAACATGTAATACATGAAAATCACCACATGATAGTAATGTTACTATGAAAAAGCTTCATGATACATTATTTATATTTACTTATTTCATAACTTTGTTTATGTATTAACCCCATTTTGTTATAGACACTCGGTATTTCCATATAAGATTGCATAAAAAAAAATTACCTTAAGAATGCCCTCAATAACATCCACACCAAGAATTATTGGATCCTTCTTGTTGAACACGCAGTTTGGCATGATTTGAAGAACACATGGAAACACGGCATCTTCGGCAGCTTCTCTCTTCTTTTCTTCCTTAAGATTATCAATATACGCCTTAAATTGATCAAACAAATGGTAGATAATATCAGCTATGAAAATTTTTACACCAAGATCATCTGCATGCTCCCGGGCCTCTGGGGTTACTTTGACATCAAAAGCTAAAATTGTTGCAAACTCTTTTTTCTTTTCTAACATGACACTAGCCTTCATGACGTCCTTTTTATGTACGGGACCTATGCCTATACCACTAACAGGTATGTTTACTGCTGGAGTTTTTAGAAACTCGAGTAATGCTTCTAATGATCCAAGCGTAGACGCTTGAACATAAACCCCTTCACCACTTTTATCAATCCTACTCATTACATTCCGCATATCGTCCATCACTGATTCTTTGACTTCTTCCACGTCATCATCTTCTCCTACCACATAAAGGGCAGTTCCCGCCACTGCATGCTCAAGATTCTATTCAAGAAAAAAAGTTGTTGACGTCAATAACGATTGAAACAATAAACTGCCGGTAATATAAAAGATAAGAGAGAACTCAAGTTGGTGTTTATAACTAAAACAGAGGTCAAAACGAGTATGAGTTGAAATGGGTCATTTTTAATAATGATTTAAACTAGAGGTAAAAACATTTTTGATCAAAAAAGACATTATGAAAATAATAAAAATACTTAACAAAATTCAGTAGGTCGTATATGTTAGATAGACTTGGACAAGTTCAAACCAGTTTTGGCCAATTTGAGCCGTTGCCCAAAATTTCAGATTTTACAAGTTTAAAATCAAGCATAATAAATCAATCAACCTATTCATAAGTATACAGGTCGTAATTTCCAAATTAAGTCAAAACACATGACTTTTGTATTAAGCAAACCCTTGTTCATTTTTGTTTTTAATTTGCAAATAAACATCACCTGTGCAGTAATTTTGATCCCTTGTGCAGCTTTAATTTCTTTGTGATGAATGTAGGCTCCCTGCATAGAAGAACAAAAAGACTTGTCAACACTTAAAGATGTCTATATAAATGCTACAAGCAATGGACAATGCCACTAGGTGCAACGACATAACCAGCCCCGATCTGGTACTATTTCTCATTCTTATATAGCAGTCGGCATTGAGTCGACGTCTTAAATCAGATGAAAATGTTTAGAATATCTAAGATATATTACAGAAAACCCTTGTATGGTATAAATAGAATCAGCAGCATAGTTCAGATTCACTGTTTAAAATTACATCAAAGAACCTGAATCGGGTTAAAACATAACAAAATATGGTCAAATGTGAAACTCATGGCTCCAAATAATATGTAATTGAAAAAAGATAGCCAATGATACATGTGCAATGAGCAAAGCTAAATGAAAACTGCAGCCTGACATTGTCTAAATAGTGGAAAATATCTTGAATTAAATGCATGAACCATTATTGAAAAATACTGGAAAGAACCAGAGAAATTCTCACCTTTACTCGGAGTTCTTTCATTGGATGGGGAGTTAGCAATGACCGGATTGTAGTGTGAATTGGTCCCTGAACAGGCATGGTTTGTTAAAGCATAGCAACCACAATAGTAATTTAAATGTTCCAAAAAAGTACTAGCACTTGCCTGAAAGCCACAAACAACAATCTCATCTCCTTCATGAAGCACACCATTAACCAATACCACGTCTATGGTTGTTCCAAGGCCTTCTATGACTTTAACCTCCAACACCGTACACTAAAAGGATACCAACTCAAAATCAGCAATCAGAAGCCGTAACTGTCATAGAAGTCGATGACATGGGAAAAGAGATGTACCTGAATGTCACTGCTGTATGTAAGTTTTTCAATCATTGTCTTCTGAGCCCACTGGACAAGTAGTAACAGCATTTCTGGTATGCCTTCACCACTGTTCACCAAAAACAGACGTTTCGCTTAAAGATCCGCACTCAAATGGTATGTTGCATTAGATCACCGAATAGAGAATTACCTGATAGCGCTAGTAGGAACAATACTGTAGGTTTCCCCCCTATCTTTGTTTTTGTTGTACAATTCGGTATTGATTCCTTGCTCCTTAAATTGTGTGATTATCTAGAAGTTATAGGCACAAATCAAGACAAAGCTAGTAAGTAAAAGAAACAAATTTCATCAGAAAAGAAAGAAGACATGGAGGCATGATGACCTGGGTGACCCTGTGATCGAATTCAAGTAGGACATCCTTTGACTGTTGCTTCATGGCCTTCCCAATTGGTGCGTTCCGGCATGTTTTCCAGCCATATAATCTGTCAACCTACGCATGCACGATACAATGTAAAAAAATCAGACAAGGGAACAACGAAAGAGTAATGTTCATAAAGAATTGAGTCCCAACTCACCTTATTCAAGGCCACAATAAACTCGGTGTTCCGCATTCTCAATAGGTTTAGTGATTCAATGGTTTGTGGTTCTAAGCCATGCATAATGTCAACAACCAAAATGGCAATATCACATAAGCCAGAACCCCGAGACCTTAAGTTCTTGAAAGACTCATGCCCAGGTGTATCGATAACCAATAGACCAGGAACGTTGAGTACTGCATCAGCTTTCAAGTCTTTTGTTCTGTCACGGATATTCTCAGCTGGAATGTAAGTAGCACCAATTTGTTGGGTGATTCCTCCAGCCTCACCTTCCTGAACATTAGTCCTTCGAATACAATCAAGCAACTTGGTCTTCCCGGTATCAACGTGACCCATGATGCAGCAAATTGGAGACCGCAGTGTCTTTTCACCGCCTTCTTCCTCTTCCTTCTCTTTCTTTTTACCCTTAGCATCTTGTCTACCTTTGTTTGCAACCACTGTCACAGGTCGACTTTCCTTACCCTCGAGATTTTGACCGATCCCGGTATTATTTTGAGCACTCTCAGTCTCCTTTTTAACTACAGGTTCGGGTTTAGATTTGGGTTTGGTTTCAGGTTCAGTAATTTCCTCCTCATCAGCAAATGCCCTTATGCCCGGCAATTTGATATCTGCATCATCCCAACTCTTTGCATCCCATTCATCGCCTGACTCATCGTCTTCTTTGTCCCCATTCTCTTCAACTGCAGGAGCCTCAGTTTTCTCGTCCACAACTACCAATTCCTCATCGTCAGCCTTCTCGGCATCTACGGAACCCAACTCAGAGACATTATCCTCTTGGTTTTCAGGGGCGGAAGCATCTTTACCATTTGCCTGCTGATGTGGTTTCGGTTTTTTCGATGTGTACCTGGGCCGTTTTGGGAGTGAAGTATTAACCTCTCCAGTTGGTTGAGGCAAGCCACCAGCTTTTTCAAGAATTTGTTTCCTCATTAATTCCAATCGTTGGGCTTCTACCTTCTGCTTAGCTGTCAAAAGTTTACCTTCTTGTTTCTTCTTCAACAATTTTTCCTTTTCTTTTTCCTTTTTCAAGCGTTTTTTCTCTTCGGCCATCCTCTCAAGTTCTTCTTGTCGTAAACGCTCTTCTTCTTCCTTTCTTAGCTTCTCTTCTTCTTCCCTTTTCTGCTTTTCCTCTGCTTCTTTAAGCCTTGCAAGTCTCTCTTGCATCTCTCTCACATGTTTCGGGACCTTCTTATCGAGTACCTTACCCTTTGAATCTGCAGCTTTTTCTTCAACAGCAGGGGCTGCAGCCGCAGCCTTCTTCTCTTTTTCCTTTTCCTTTTTCTTCTTCTTCTTTTTCGCTGCTGCAGACTCTACCACTTCTTCAGTTGCATCCTTTTCAACACCTTCATCCGCTCCCGTGGATGGTTCAGCCTCGGGTTGAACCTTCTCTTGCAGCTGTTCCACACTAGCGGAAACAGAAGGTTGAGCAGGAGCAGGAGCAGGAGCTTCACCAAGTTCCGCAAGAATTTTGTCAAGATCATCCTCTTCTTGGGCTGTTCTTCCACCTTTCTTTTTCTTCTTTTTATTTTTTGAAATTTCTTGGACTTCAGGTTCTTTGCTAGCAGTAACGCTGGTACTAGGCTGTTCATAGTCATCAATGGTGTTAACGGCACTCCCATTTTTCTTCTTGGATGACTTCTTTTTACCAGAAAACTTAATCGTAGAAGAGTCCTCTTCATCACCCTCAGCAACATCATCAACACTTAATCCCGAAACTGAAACATCTTCATTATCAGATAGAACGGTTTTCTTCTTAGACGACTTGTTAGACTTATTTTTCTTACCTGTAAAGGAAATGGGTGCATCATCATCCTCTGCACTTTCTTTCTCATTCTCTTCATCGTCAAGGGCTGCAAAGACACTACTAGTCATTTTCTTATTACCCTTGGAAGATTTCTTCTTCCCCGTAAAAGAAATAACAGGCTCATCATCTTCATCCTCCGTTTCTTGTTTCAATTCTGAACTCTCAACTAACTCCCCGTCATCATCATCATCATCCCCAATAGCACCAAACGCGGAACCAGTAAACAAACTACTGCCTTTTTTCGACTTTGACGACTTCTTTTTTCCACTAAACACAACACTAACATCCTCGTCCTCACTACCATCAACATCCTCGTCCTTGGTAACATCAGATGTCTCGTCAACATCATCTTCATCACCAAGCAACACAAAAGCAGAAGCTGCAAACGAGCTCCCGCCCTTTTTCTCCTTCCCTTTACTTTTCTTCTTTCCCGTAAATTGAATCTCCACATTATCATCACCATCCTCACCATCCTCTTCATCCTCATTCGTTTTCAAACTCTTCTGATTCCCTTTCTTACCCTTCTTCTTACCACCAACCGGCACCACAGGCTCTTCTTCCTGAACCGGTTTCTCTTCTGACAGTTCCGTCCCAATCGAATACTCATCATCATCAATCACTACAGCTTTCTTTCTAGACTTACCCACACCACCGTCCTCTTCACGACCCGCACCCTTCTTTTTCCCCATCGATACAAAATATTATTTCGACAAATAAAGTAAACTTACTCCAATCCAACAATCCGAAAACACAAACTCAAATAACCTTCGAAACCTACATTAACAAAAAAAAAACACAACAAAAATTCAAAACCACAACTACATACAAAAAGCACATACGGGTTCAATCTTAATCATATAATACTAACTTTAAACACCCATAAAGTCCAAAAAATATAAAATTAAAAAAGTATATAACAAAAAATAACACATGGGTATATCTTAAATTCATAAAATATCAAATACCCAATAGAAATAAACAAACAATTAGCACAAAAAGATACAACTTTTATATTAATCTGGGCCAATATCAAATCAATTCTATATAAAAGGAAAAAATAGATGGATAGCTTACCTGGTTGCAGATGCAAATTTGTGTATATGTATATATGTATATGTATATGTATATGTATATGTATATGAAGAAAACTGTAATTTAAAGGAGATCAGTAGGAAGCAAATAATATATAATGAGTGATGATGATGATATAGATGAAAGGAAAAGAATAAAATTATTTTTGTAAGGAAGGATGGGTGCGAGCGTGGTGTATGTATGTATGTATTAGGGTTCAATGAATGAGATTGGTTGCGGCTGGCTATGTTCTTTTTTTGTTACAACTAAAAAAGAAAATAAATAGAGGTAAAGGATAAATAAATTAAAATAATTACTTTTTACTATAGCAGTAACTTTTTATTTTTCAATTTTTTTGTCTTTGAAAAGACCAAAATACCCTTAAACATTCTACATCCCTCACATCCCATCCATTGATCTACCGAAATTAACCCCTGACTTTTTTCACTCCCGTATTACCCCGACTTCTTACACCTCCTCCATCCCCCCTCCCTCTTCGATATGCGCTGCTAGTTCTTCATCGCCACCACCAATCACCACCCTCATCTCCGCCTCCATAACCATTGGCGTTGTCACCACCATTTGGGCGCCGCCGCCACCACAATAGGCTGCACCACCACCACCCGCTATAGGTATGCAATTATTTTTTTGAGTTAATTGCATAAATCGTCCCTGTGGTTTACACAAAATCGCGGTTTACATCCCTCCAAAGATTTTTTAGTGGTTTTGGTCCCTGA
>JAOXNX010000032.1:9468565-9482759 GCA_028566075.1 Solidago caesia
TTTGTTTTCTAGAAAATGAAAACTCCTTCCATTTTCTAGAAAATTAGAAATAGAAAACTAGAAAACATTTTCTCCAATTAAACGCACCCTTAGTGTTTATTAACTGTTCTTATTTCATACATGGTGAGGTTAACCATAGCTCAACGACTATGGTTAGCAAAACCTTTAAATAAAACATCAAATATTTAGTTTATGATAACATTAAATATATCAACTTTAGCTAGACGGTAAAGATTTTTGCATCTTGAGAAGTAAACAGGATAGAGTATATTTGAGTAGTTTAAAAGTAAAATATATTGATGTAATTTAAAAATAAGGTAGTTTTGCTTTATAAAAAAAAAGGAGAGAAAACTATATTTCATCAATTTCACATGGGCTTACAGATAAAGGATACAAATTACAGGTTCGAAACTTACTAATGGGGTAGTGATAAACACACAACACTTTTTATCCATCCACAACAATACATGCATCAAACAGTGGTACAGTACAACCATATAATACAATATTGTTGTGGGTGGATAAAAAAAGTTATGAGTTTATCACCTCCCTTACCAAAGATAAGTGGAGAAACTATATTTTATGATCCATGTGTGAGGATGATGACTTACAGAACATAAATTCTATGTGGTATACGTTCTGAGTATCAAGACGGTACATGAGATTAAAATGTTCCATCCATTTATCCTTTTATATTTCTATCAATTTACCTTTTTATAAAATATAAAATTTTAATATCATTGAGTGAAACGTATTTAATAGGATAACAAGTAATAAATAAACTTATAATGACAGCAGAAGATTCCCACACATATCTTTTTTTTTTTTTTAATATTTAATACTTTTAAATCAATTATTATTATTTATTTCTTTTGATATTTTTTTTTGGGTAGTGAGATCGACAGGCCAGATCCCCACCAAAATAAATTATTAAATTCAACTTCACATAAAACCCTCTACATTTCACACCTTCTCATTTTGTTTGTTTCATACATATACATACACACATTATTACATGTTTTTTACACATATATACAATATATTTATTAATATTTATTTATTTTTATTTCTAACATTTTTACTTGCATAAAAAATCTACTACTAGTTGGTTGTATTGTATGGAAGGAATAAAACCCTCCGGCAACGACGTCGTTTCAGCTCAACCCCATCAAGGAAATGGTGGAGATGACGGCGGCGGCGGGTTTAGTGAAGAGGGTGGTGGTGGTGACCGGAGCTCCGGCGGAAACAGGTGGCCGAAACATGAAACATTGGCTTTGATTAAAATCCGGTCAGAAATGGATGCAGCCTTTCGTGATTCTAATCTTAAAGGTCCTTTATGGGATAATGTTTCCAGGTATAATATTAATATTAATATAATTTAACATTTTATTTCAGCCATACATAATATTAAAGTTAAAAAAAGTTAAATATATATAATTTATATAATATAAAAGATAATATCCCAATTTTCTGATTCAAATTTTGCTTATTTTCCGGCTAGATCTATGAAACAAAAAAAATTCAATTAATTGACTAAACATGTCTAGTCAATGTTTTCTGAATTGACTATATTGGAAATTTTAGGGGGTTGGTTTCGGGTTATTTGGGTCGGGTTACATTTGGGTTAAAAATAAATGGAGAGGGATTTTGGGTTATCTAAGAAAGTCGAGTTTTTGACTCAGATGTATACGACCTTGGGTTAAAAATAAATGGAGAGGGATTTCGGGTTACCTAGGAAAGTCGAGTTTTTGACTCAGATGTATACGACCTTGGGTTAAAAATAAATGGAGAGGGATTTCGGGTTACCTAGAAAAGTCGAGTTTTTGGCTCAGATGTATACGACCTAACTAGTATTTCGTGAATAGGCCACCTTGAAAGTTGTTTTCTAAGCTAACATAGGGGAAATTTCATATGTGAAGTTACAAAATATGATAATAATTATATGTGACATGATTTTGTATGATATGCATTAAATTTGCATTTGTATTTTGGGTAAATATGATTCTATGCAACTTACCTTATGAGAGAATTAGGTAACATTTTGGGAATTATATTATAAGGTTATTTTTGGAATTTTTTGATGAGAGGGATTTTGGTTTGAATAATTGATTGATATTAACTAAAAAAAAATGTAAAATCCAAATCATAAGTAGTTAAAGTTTGGTTGAAATGTTTGTTTTACTTGTTGAAAGTAAGACCGGATCCGGTCATTTTCCGGCGGAATTCAAATATATTGTTTTTTAAATGTATGTTGTTCTTGTTGTACTTATTTATCGTTAATTTTCAGGTGAATTAGATGTGAATAAATATGGGTATTGTTTTTGATGATACAGGAAACTATCCGAACTAGGAATTCATCGAAGTGCAAAGAAATGCAGGGAGAAATTTGAGAACGTATCTAAGTATCATCGACGAACGAAAGAAGGGAGGACATCAAAATCTGATAAAATCTACAGGTTTTCTGATCAATTGCAAGCTTTGGAGTCAAGCACTCGTGGTTCATTTCCTCCTCCGCCTCCTGTTGTTGTGAAACCGCTGCCGGTGTTGGTGGGAATGTCTAATAATGCCAGCGTCCCGTCTACTAATGCTACAACTGGATTGGATCAGAACAATGTGAGTCCAATCTCGGTTGCAGCACCGGCGGTGATGGCAGTGCCACCACCGCCAGTGATGAATCATAAAAGAACTTTCCCTTTTTCGCAATCGAACATGTCGGGATCCACAAATTCGGCTTTCTCGTCGGATACTTCATCGGACGACGAGCCACCACCAAAGAAGAGAAAATGGGAGAGTTTCTTTGAGAAGTTGATGAAGGAAGTGATCAAGAAGCAAGAAGAACTACAATTGAAGTTTATTGATACCCTTGAGAAACGGGAGAGAGACCGAGTGGCCAGAGAGGGGGCTTGGAGAGCTCATGAGATTGCAAAGATGAATCAAGAACACGAGCGGTTAGTTCAGGAAAGATCAATTGTGGCTGCCAAAAATGCTGCTTTTGTCACGCTTTTGCAAAAGATGACTGGACAGAACACTGATGCGGGCAAGTTGATCAGTGATGAAGTTAGAGAAAAGCTAACAGGTGCGATCTAACCCCTTTTAATTTCTATATTGTGATGATTAGTCTAAATTTATACTAGTTTAAGATCATCTGTTAGTTAAATTTTTGTTAAAATAAGAAAACCACAATCAATCTGTTAATTGCACCTGATCTATTTTACAGCAAAGGCATTTATCAACTCTCTTAGTTTTGGTAGTCGTATAGAGATGCCTGCAAACTGTTAAGTAGAAGCCGTGTAGCTATTTGTTTTCTGTTCAGTTTTTGGTGATAGACATTGTTTGGCCCTTTCTTTTTTTGTACCAACAAAATTGAGCTCTCTTATTCACAGATCTTCTGTCTCCGCCACTGCCACTATCGTCACCAATCAAGGTCATACCGCAGCAACAAATCCACCAAACACCACCACCCGCTCAACAAACACCAACATCAACACCACCGCCACCAACTCAACAAACGTTACCTCCACAGCCATCGGTGGCTGTACAGCCATCAGTGGTGAAGACTCTTTATAATGGAGGCAGTGGAGAAGCGAGTATGCTATCACCAAGTCCATCACGGTGGCCAAAAGCCGAGATAAGTGCATTGATTACTCTACGAACGCAACTAGACATGAAGTATCAAGAAAATGTCCCAAAGGGGCCGTTATGGGAGGAAATATCATTGGGGATGAGGAGCCTTGGTTACAACAGAAATGCCAAAAGGTGCAAAGAAAAATGGGAGAACATCAACAAATACTACAAGAAAATGAAAGAAGGCAACAAAAAGAGATCAGAGGATTCAAAAACATGCCCTTATTTTGACCAACTTGATGCTATTTACAAAGAGAAATCCACTCCAATAGTAGCACAACCCGAAAACCAATGGCCACCAGCAACCATGGTGCAAGAAAAACCAACACCAACGTCGCAACAGCAATGGCAGCTTCCGGCTGTTGTCCAAGAAACGCCCAAGCAACCATCGTCCATTGCAGACATGGGTGATCAAGGGAGTATGAGTGATGAAGATGATTATGACGACGACGACGATGATGCTGATGATGGTTATGAGGATGAAGATAAGGAAGATGAAGGTAATGGATACGAGATTGTTGCCAATGCAAGCAAGGTATCTTCTATGGCTGCTGTCTAAGAGAGAAAGTTTTCATGTTTTTTGGTTGAACGGTAATCAATGAACAGAGGTGAGTGAAATGGGTCAATGGGTAAACGGGTCGGGTTGTGGTTGGTTGGTGAAATTTGAATGGGAACACATGGGCATATTATGGGGGAGTTACTTGGAAAGATGGCAATATTATTTTTTATTGGTTAAATATCTGTATTTTTATATTTTTTTTTGCTTTCAATTATTTCAATTATATAATTGAATAAAAAAAGTTGTTAATTGCATATTCTTTTATTGTTAATCATATATATGTTTTAAATACATATCAAGTTATGTAACATCAAAAATCAATGGTAATTGGGATGTTGACATTTACTCAATTAAATTGTTGTTTCTTTCTCACTTTTGTTGCATATTTAGTTGTGGTAATCAATTTGATGATTGAAATAGGACCAAATAAGTACAACTGTTCTGATTGTGAATGAACTTCAATTTAAGCTTTACAATTGTTTTATAGCTATTTGGATCTAATAATTCAATAGAAATAGTCAAATAAGTTTCTAATTTGTTTTTGTTTATCTAATTTTGTTTAATTATGAGAAACGGTTTTAACTTGTGTAATTTGAGTTTAAATTTAGCGATGTTCGGATTGTTTTAGATTAGCATAGTATTTGTGTGATATTTTGTTACAAGTTTAAATTAATATTTTAAAACAATTATATATATATATTGGTATTTTAAAAACGATATAAAAAAAGTTATATAAAGCCCAAAAAGGATGTTTTTGAGAAGCGGGATCGGTCCAACTGGTTAAACCACGAACTGATGGGGCTAAGTTTCGAACTCCCAACCTCTTCTACAAGAGGTGGGCGTGCATACCATTAGGCTACAAAGTCATTTGCGTTAGTCTTTTCCCTATTTAATTGTCACACCATGCTAAAGGGAAATACATGAGATGTGCAGATACATAGTATATACTCAACAGTCAAGATTACAACACACCATAACATTACAATATTAGGAACATTTGTTACAACGTTTGTTACAAAGTTACAGGACTACACGCAGTCCATCTTGTTACAAAAGTTACAAACATAGTTACATAGTTACATATTTAGATATAAAATAGAGTCTTGACAGATACGCTTCAGAAGTCATCCAAGCTCTGAAAACTAGAGAACTTGACTACTTAGCATACGACTAATCACCTGAAAAGCATGAGTCAAGTGTCAACTGCAAATGTAGTTGAGTGAGATACAGGTTTTGAGTTTGGAAGAGTTACTGTTACTCGTTCACCTGTTCAGTTCTTTTATTATCCAGTTCAATAACAAGGTATAACAGTCACAATAATAATACAGTTCAGATATCAAGTTCAGTTGATATCGATATAACACAGTTCAAATAAGTGTACAATAAACAAGTACACAATTAGTATCACCTTAGAGAAGAGAGTTTTACTTTCATAAGCCCTGACCGTTACAGTTCCACAACACATTTAGTTCAACCACATATGATCAGTACGCAGGCATGATCAGATACTATGCACTTGTCAGTTCTGCAAGTGAGGACTGACCTGTCCTAAATAGCGCTATTCATAGATATCCTAGGCTCCGATACAAGGAGTTAATAGCAAATGATACTTTTCCATAATTCCCGTTACGGAGGAATTATGATCTCATTGTGGCATTACGCAGATACACTGCAACCTTACTATAGTTCTGTAGCATAACGAAAGATACAGTTACAACACAATAGTTACAGTTCAGTATAGTTACAGTTCAGTTATGCAGTTCATCACAGTTACACTTCCCAATTACTACCACTACGACACATTACTTTATAATCTATTAGTAGCCTACCTTCGATGTTTATATATAAGGTGTACCAGTAGCAAACCTACCACATCTAGAGCATTTTCTAATCAATTATATTCACGTGTATGTAGTAATAGTAATCATATAAACAACATTCAACAGTTTAGTTCCGACAGTTCAGTTCCCATTCAACAGTTCAGTTACAGTTCAGTTCCGACAGTTCAGTTCCCATAATTACAGTTCCGACTAGTTACAATTACAGTACTTACAGTTACAGTTCTAGTTACAAAACAGTTCAGTTCAGTTCAAGTACAGTTCCAGATATTCACCAATTACTATTTCTATATACACACTACTTTATAACTTATTAGTAGTATCAGCGGCTAACCAACTACATCCAAGGCACACTACTAACTAGTTATAATCGTATACTTAGTAGTAACAAAACATACATATTAAGCACAGTTCAGTTCTATAGGCACAATTCAGTTCTATATAGTTACCATACATACACAGTACAGATACAAATATAGTTCCATTCACTTCAGTTACCTATCTAGTTACTGCCCGTTCTTAGTTATGAAAACAATTTAGTTACATGTTTTTCACCCTGTTTATAAAACAGTTAAAACAAAAGGGGTTGTACCCCCTGATGCGAAAGTTTATCAAGGTGCAAGTACACAACTACAAACACGAGCCCGAGCGGATTACAAGTCAACACAAACGGGACCTATGATACAATTAGTTACACTATAAGGCTACTCGCTCGAATATAAGTTCTATGTTTTCTATGTTTAATGATTAGTACCATTTGAAATGTCATTTACTTCATTTGAGTTCTCTTTAAAATGTTTATAAGTTACAGGGACTGTTTCTGTAAAGTTTATTAAATTTTACAAATTTACAGTTTTGATCCATGTAGATAAAATTACACTTTTAGTCCGGTGCAGATGTTTGAACGGCGTAGAACATGACCGCGTAGAACTTTGTACCACGTAGAACTTGACCGCGTAGAACTTTGTACCACGTAGAACTTCTACTTGTTCATCACTTTTTAACAAGTTTAAATGTCAAGTTCTTGAACATGAAATTTGGGTTTCTAAAGTACTTGTAAGTGTAGAAAAACATAGGATACTTTGGTTTAATAATTTTCACTTTAGAATGGCTCATTTTTGTGGTCATCATCTTTGTGTAACATAAAATCATTACAAAAAGGTTTATAAAATACTTACAATTCAACAACCTTGAAGATATTTTATGAAAATGGTAAAAAAAAATGTTTGAAAACTTCTTGTTCTTGGTTTCATGACGTTGCACGTAGATGATGATGTTGATGTAGAAAATTCTAACTAGCAAAAGAGTTTGTAAAATCATAAAATGAATCAAAGTTCTAGTTTTTATTAGTTGGAAATTAGTGGAAAATGTTGAGTCATAATTAGAATGTGGTGACATGTTCTTAGTTATTACATGTGTAAACCACTAACAAATGACTAATTTAATTAAAACATTTAAGAACTCTATTAGACTAATTTAATTTGTAAGTTAACAGTTCAATGGCATTTCATAAGTTACTATACTTTAGTCGTTAAACATTTTAAGTTCCATACTCGAATTTTCATATAATAAAACTTTCGATACGAGAGAATTCTATTAATTAAATCGTCTTTATAAAATTCAAGTGTGTTCTAAATACAAGTTACACAATTTTTAGTACGAATCCGAAGACTAAAAAGACACGGTTGTCACATTGGGCTACCCACTGATGTCTGCGTTTCACGGGCGTATGGGACCGATTTTTGTCATTGGGTTACCCTAAGTAACTAGACTTTATTCGTCAGTTGTTAAAAGAAATATATGGCTTTTTATGCATAAATTGTGGGAAAAATTTTTAAAACCTTTAATTTATTATGCGTTTTTTTTTTTTTTTTGAACGGCAAAAGAGGAATATATAAATAAAACCAACTAGCAAGTCGCTAGGAGGTTAAAGTACAGGGTACAAGATACAAAAAATACAATCTAGAGAGACAACACTTACCAACAAACTCTAGACTCTTCCCGAAACCTTAACTGCGAGGATCATAAAAGGAGTGAAAAAAACTCGCGCCACTTGCGGTAGGACATGAGAAAACCCCCCATCCATAGTGGTCATGCCACCGGTTTTCACTCTAATGATGTTTTTGATATAATCACAACCAGGCCCCGAGGACACAACACGAACAACACAAGACCGACCAACAGTAAAGCAAAAAGCAAAACAAAAACCTTGACCCACAATACACCCGCTTCAGAAAAATTATGAAAACATCAGCAAAGATTCAGAGGGTTATCGTTCCAACCGTCCCATGAAGCATGAACTTTCCGACACCGATTAGTAATCCAAAGTAACGATGTCGCAACGATAGACTTAAACACATTAGTGTTACTATCTTTAATGCCATTATGAGTCAAGTTGTTCCTAGCTTTCCATATATGTCACCACCAAATGAATAAAATCGCCTTGAAAAATTCAGCCGTTATAGAAAAATGCTTCTTTTTATTACAATTTATTTCAAAATAATATTCTTTTTTCTTATTTTCATAATTTTTCTAATTATAAATATCTTTAAAAAAACATATAAAATCATTTTTTTTATAAATATATAAAGTTATCAAATAATCATTTAACTTATACACAACAATTTTAAAAAGATTTGTTATCTCTATATTTATTTAAGAATCACATATCTAGATTTAAATACTTTTTATATACTCATATTGTTTTCTCTTATGCATATACACACATACAAATGCACACTCTAACTTTTATAGGCCACTTATTTTTATAACATATTTTTTGTGTTTTCTAAATAATGGTTTTTTTTATCATTAGATAACTATCTACATCCCACTTTTTCTATATAAGTTTTTTTTAACAGAATTGGATATTGTTGTTGTTTTTATATTTTTGAACTTAAAATAAAATAAAAAGAAGTAACCATTGAAGATGTCCTTGACATCTAACCAAAATAAAACAAGAAGGCAAACACCAAAACAACAAAAAGAACCCTTATCCCCAAATCTTTGAAGTATTCTTGAAATCGGCTATTTGGAACTCCATTGATTATGGTTTCTGGGTAAAACAAAGAACACAGAAAAACACACAAAGTCCCACCATAATTTTACACACACACACTAAAAACACATACATACAAGAAATCTTTGATGGCAAGTATGATGCCATTCAAGTTGTCTCCTTTCTCATCCAGTTTTCCACCAACACTTTCATTTTCTTCTAAGAAATTTTATCTTCCCATGAAGTTTTCTCCACGCAGGCCTACATTTCCAAGTAAAAAAACTACTTTATATCTATATCTATCTATATCTATATATTAGGGATATTTAATATCTACTAAGGATATAGTGATGATTTTTTTTGGTGGGGATTGCAGGAATATATGCATTTTCTAGTAATGATATTAAAGTGGGTTCCAATATTGAGGTTGATGGGACTCCTTGGAAAGTTATAGGTAATTTCCACTTGGTTTAATTTTTGTAAATTGTTGGGAGATTTTGTACAATGCTAGTTTGGTTTAGGAATGACAATGGGCCAGGTTTAGGTAATTCCGATTATAAACTGGTTACACACTCAGGTCTTGGAATGGGTAATCCCTAATATTTACTGTATGTGTATGCATGTTATATTACAAATATGGTCTTGGAGTGGGTAATCAGGTCCGGGTTTGTTATTGGGTAATTGGGCGGGTGTGACTGAATACCAAACCTGACCCGAACCTGTGAAATTTCTTACCAGTATTCCCAAACCCGGATAACCGGCCCAATTTTATCGGGTCTCAGGTTTCCCCGTCGGGTACAGTTTCGTTGTCATCCCTAGTTAGTTTGGTTTCAAGGGTATTGATGCATTTATGTTATGCACTTGTTTTATTGAGTTTTTTAGATGTTTGAGAGGTGTTTGGCTTAGCGTATTTGGCTTATAAGAATTAGAAATAACTACATTATTTGTTGATGAACAAGCCTACATATAAAATGGACATGAAGAAACATACAATTTTTATATGATTTGATATGTATAGAAGATGTTCTTCCAAGAATTGCAATGCAGGTTTGCTTTAGATATCCATAAAGTTTATCTAAAAAGCATTACAAACAAAAGGAAAGATATTTATTCTTTAGGGTAATCCCGAAAGATGTACATCTTACTCTTTTAGTTTCTAATAAACGGAAATTCCAAAACCAAGTACGCATAGTGGGAATTTGGTTTGCAAGAATCTGACGGAAATCAAAGGAATGGAAGTTTACATATTCCATATCCTCTTTAGTTTCATCTTCTGATGGAAATGAATCCTCCGCCATTTACCAGTTTTTATGGAATTGAATTCACCGTATTTATTTGAATTTCTTTAAAAAGGGAATGTGGCATGCCTTGGTGTTGTCTATGGAATGTCCAATTTTTCCAACTTGGTCTAACCTTATGGTTTTCGGTATCTTTCTTTTCCTTTCTTTTTATCCATCTCTTGTTGTGTTGCTTGATGTTCAGAGTTTCTTCATGTGAAGCCTGGTAAAGGGGCTGCTTATGTGAGGACCACACTACGGAATCATATCACAGGAAACTCTGTAGAGAAAACTTTCCGAGCTGGAAGCAAGGTAAATATAATCTTAAATTTTGTTTTGAAAAATTTAAAGGCAATGCAGATCGTATTACTCTGCTCGGCTCTCTTTTATTGAAACAGTTGCTTTGAAGTTATAAGGCTGCATTTCTATTCCAAGATTGATCTAGATTTTTATACAAAAACAACAAAAGAAGATTTCTATATGCTATATTTGTTGTAAACTTGATATTGCTACCAAGATTGGATACAAAACCTTGGAAGAACCAGTGTCACTTGTGTGGTTAAAAACTTGTTTTTTTTCCCTATAAAGTCAGTATGTACCTTTTAAATTTATACTATACGTGTGTTGCTTGATTTGCGTAAGTTCTAAATTACCCTAATTTTTTTGATGCACTTCTCAGATTGAACAAGCTGAGATATCTAAGGAGACAAAACAATTCACCTACAAGGACGGTTCACAGTTTGTTTTCATGGATTTGGTATATTTATGCTCTTTCATAATTGAAGATTTTCATGTATCTTTTCCTATGTTCTAATTCACTAATTGTCAAAATAAAGTAAACATAATGCTATTGATTTGTGTCCAGAAGATTATTTCTTGTCATCAATCAAAGTTATCTTAGATGATTGACAAATAGTCTAAAAACTTTCTTAAGACTATGTATCCAGTCAAACTTTGGCAAGTTCCATTCAACTTGACAAAAACATTGCAATCTACTTGAAACATTTCATGAGATAATATATGCTATATCTGTTTTTTAATGTGGCCATATTATACTGTAGACTTCATATGAGGAAGTCCGTCTTAACGAGTCAGATATGGGTGATAAAACGAAATGGCTAAAAGAAGGCATGGATTGCATTTTGCTATTTTGGAAGGGAAAGGTTATTGATTTTGAGCTCCCAATACAAGTTAAGGTGAAAATCACAGAGGTTGATCCTGGTTTGAAAGGTGACACGGCGCAAGGTAATATAACTATATGAGTATTACTTCACCACCCTTCATCCTATTAGATAGATAATCACTTTTAAAAGGCAAATCCAAACGCGCTCCTTATTGCACATCCCAACATAGGTATTGTTGCAAATGGATGAAATCTGTACACATTTATTTGGCAGAAAACATGGTAATTTAAAAGCTCACATAACAGTCCCTCTGTATTTAAGCATTTTTTTTTTGAAAAGGTATGTATTATTCACATCAAAATATACACTACTCCGCACTTACAGAGTAGCAAAACAAGCACTTACAGAGTAGCAAAACAACAGAGTACAAAAAAAGGAACCAAGTCACACTAAACTTGTTCCAATCCTCCCAACTAATAGAGCCCTTCTTAATTCTATTTTTGTACCATAAAAAACCTATAGCTTTAATATCAAGAAAAACATTATCAATACTAATCTCCGTGTTGTTAAAGATCTTCTCATTTCTCGCCTTCCAAACACACCATCCGGCAACAAAAAGGATGTTCTTGAGCACCTTGCTTTGTTTCTTACCAAGCCCAACAGAGTCACGGCCTTCAATAATGTCTTTAACCGAATTAAATACTAATGATCCAACCCCACTCCAAGCACCAATAAGACTCCAAATAGTCGACGAGAAAGAGCAGGAACAAAGAAGGTGATTGACTGTTTCATCCACCACACCACAAAGAGGACAAAGAGTGCAACCAAAATTACAATTCCTAGCTTCGAGAGCCATGAGAGTAGGGATACGGTTAAGAGACGCCCGCCAAAAAAAGATATTACATTTCTTAGTGACCCCTTTAGCCCATTTGAAAACAAACCGGTTGCTATAATCAATACCGCTGGTAAGAAATTTCTTCACACAAATCATGGATCTAGTGAAATTGATTCCTCGTATATTTTGTCTTTTAAGTTTACCACATAGTTACTGATATTTTTTTGATTCATTTTCAGTTATAAACTTGTAATACCTCCTTTTGCACTTGATCGCCTTGGTTAGTTTACAATTAGTAGATTTATTTAAGCAGCTGTTTAAAATAATTCTATGTAAAACAATAATGAGCAAGCTTTATAAACTAGTGTGATTTCATCATGTTTACATGTGACGAATAACTACATTTTCAAGGTGTCAATAGGTAGACATCTAATTTGCACATATAAACTTATAATTTTTTTTCTAAAATATTATCTTCGTATATGAGGTGTGCACATGTGATGTAATAATTTTTTTCTCATCTAGTTTTTCATAATTTTAAATGCGTAACTATCAACCGGGTGAACGTATATACTGGTGTGATTTCATTATGTTCACATTTGACGACGTTTACTACATTTTTGAGATGTGCATAGGTACACATCTAATTTGTACACGTAAATATATCAATTTTTTTTTTCTAAATTACGTTTGTTTTTTAAATTATTTTTATTATATTCATAAATCTAATTTTTTTATAAATAATTTAACTTTAACTTTAAAGATATTTTTATATTTATATATGTGAACTTGTGAACGAATGAACAAATTTGTTAACTTGTATACGTGTGAACCATAAATGCATAAAAATGAATTTGAACCATAATTTTTGTTGTTGGTGCACATATGAACATCTCCATTCAAAAGTGTATATATCCATATGAATATTCATATAATAAAAGTGTGTTAAAGCAAGTGATGTTTGATTTGTTTACATGTAGAAAAAACTTGTATTAATTTATACATATGTGAATTATAAAAGCGCACAAATTTTACGGCTTTAACAAACTTGATTTGCACATGTAAATATATCATTTTTTTTCTAAATTATTTTCATGGCTTGTGTTTTTTATTATAATTATTTTTATTATATTCATAAATCTAATTTTTTTAAAAGTAATTAACTTCATCTTTAAACATAATTTTATATTTTTATATGTGAACTTGTGAACGAATAAATAAATTTATTAACCTGTGTACGTGTGAACCATAAATGCATAAAAATGAATTTGAAATTTTGAACCATAATTTTTTTGTTGTTGGTGCACATATGAACATCTCCGTTCACAAGTGTATATATTCATTCACATTCGTAAATATATGTGAATATTCATATAAAAAAGGAAAAAAAAAAACTTGAAAGTCTGTTAATAAAGCAAGTGACGTTTGATTTTTTTACATGTAAAAAAAAACTTGTATTAATTATACATATGTAAATTACAAAAGCATGCAAATTTTAAAATAAAAAACTACTTTTAAATATTTGGTTGTGAACATGTATAATGCATAAAAATGATGGTATTCAAAGGCACATCTTGAGCTAAATTTTCGATATAGAAATTATCATAAATATGCCGTTTGTTTTTTTTTTTTCAAATAAAAATTAAAATATTACTTTAAGCAATGGCCTGCTACTTTGACTTTCACCTTTCAAATAGCAACACTTTTTAAAATGGTAACCGTAGAGTAAATTAATGAATTTTTAAAATTTAAATAGTATATATATCAAAAATACAAAACTACCCTTATTTATTATTGGTTCTCATAGTTCTCGACAAATATTTAGTTCTCACAATAACTTAACTCTATATATATATAGGTTATGGTTAAAATAAAACAAGTATTAAAGTAAAACAAATAAAACAATCATATTCTCTTAACTGAAAATCATTGTGCATCA
>JAOXNX010000032.1:9514611-9529550 GCA_028566075.1 Solidago caesia
GCTAGTAATATATATATATATATATATATAGGGGTCTTCTTCTTAGAAGGCTTTTTTAAAAAAATTACTGGTTCAAGTTTCGTTTGATGATGTCATAAATCCGATTTTTAGTAATTAAATAAAATAAAAATAAATTTCCTATCATTTATTAGCTTGAAAAATACAATCAAATCCCAATTGTTTACCCATATATATTAATAATCATTAGACAAAATACAAATTTTATGAAAGATTAATCTTATAAGGATCCGTTTCTAATTCTTTCTCTATTACTAGTTGTTTTTTTTTTCTTTTTTCCTGACTTTTGGGGTTTATATTTTAGTTTTTTTTTGTATTGTGTTATATTTTCTTGATATTTGTGATCTCTGTTTTACTTACTTTTAAAGTTAGTTGCTTATAAGTTGTGACATAGCTTTTTACATATTTTGCTAAATTGACATAAAAATTGATATGTATGGGTCTTATATGCACAAGGTTGGTCATGGGACATAAAAATTGATATGTCCTTTTTGTTACTTCTTCTTTGTAATCAATGTTTTAAAAACTGGTTTTTTAGTTAAATCGATCGAAATGTCTGGAACCGGTTGAACCGGTTCAACCAGTTGATGGATTTACTTATTTTCATATGGTACTTTGTTTTATTTATTATTTGTAGTCTAAAGATTCCTTCCTAAAATTTCAAGCTCACCTGATACCCAACTTTACTAGTTTCAATCCACCTATCACTTTTACTTAACATATACATAGATACAAACAAACATATATATCTATATCTAATCTTCCATCTATATATCTATCTATAACATATTATATACAAACCCTCTTATCATAAGAAAAACCCAGCAAAATTTCATACCAAACAACTTAACAAAAAATAACAATGGAAGTTTATATGTCTTGAAAATCACACAAACTATAACTCCAAAAATGTTAATGATCCAAACTTAGTCAGACACTCTTTTTCATCGTCACAATAATTTCTCAACTCTTTTTTATTATTATTATATGATGGCCAGTTGTGATGGTGGTTGGTTTGTGGACCTTTTGGTGATCGAAAGAGAAATCAGATATGGGGGCGGCTGTGTGTGTGAAAGGAATGGTTTCAACCCTAATACTTTGGGATTTAAAATATATATATATATATATATATATATATATATAACTGGTTTTGTTTCTGTCCAGTTACCTCTAAAAACCGGCTATAGTTGAACAAATTGAACGGTCGGAACCCGGTTTAACTAGCCGGTTCGAATCAGTTTTTAAAACATTGTTTGTAATCAATTTCTTTGCCAAACAGGATACTTGTCTTTTCTTACAATCACACGTAACACATACGCTCTTTTTGAATTGATACACATATATCAAAACAAATTGAAACAATGCACATAGAAAATATTATTCAAACTCGGAAAAACGAAAAAGGTTCAAGTCCTAATATGACAAATTTACACAACTGCACCACATACTTTTTATTGATAAATATACTCTTTGAACTTTCCAAATTTGTTCAACATATGAACATTATACTTTTTATTACTATCGAACTTTCAAAAACTGTTAACAAATGGTCATCGACTTTATAAATTGTTTAGATATGTTCATTAAAAAGTTGAACAATATTTGAAAGTTGATGACCATATTTGAACAATGCTAGAAAGTTTATGGCCATTTTAAGAAACATTTGAAAGTTTAATGGTTGTAATGATCAATAAAAAAATAAAAATACTATGTTTTTAAAAGTTTGCTAGGTATCTTGATCAATATAAAAAAAAAAGTAGTGCAATTGTGTACATAAAGTATTTTGGCATTTTAGTGCTGAAACCACACTTAAATCATGGTGATTAAGAGTTGTCGGTCATTGTTAAAGTAAAAAATATCACCCAAAAAAGTGATGTCAACCTAAGAAACTTTAAATGACTTTTTATCTGCATTTGATTGTTTTATTCATTATACAACATTCTACCACCACTGAGTAAGCATTCCACATTACTTTGGGGCTAAAGTTTATGGCTAAGTTTTATTTCGGAAGAAACTGATTATTTACGAGCTACGTCCGTATCCATTTGCCAAAGGTTGTAAAGAGTAAAGACCATGTTACTTACTCTGTGCTATGGCACTTGAACCATATTTGTATATTTCAAAATTGTCCATATTATAGAAAAACAGATTTGCATTAGAATCCTTAACATCCTAGTATTAACTTAAGCATTTGAAAATTTATATCAGTTATTCTTAGTCAACCGCCCGTAATGGGCATCTTTAAGCAAGGGAATATTTGGCATGTTTTGTCCAATTAGTAGCAAGTCCTTCGCTCCAATGCATTCCATGAAGCTCCTTTTTTGCAAACGATATTTGATTTAGCAGTATTCGAGATAGATCAGATCATTCTCTAGTTAAAAACTTTTAGGTTCTGTTTAGTTGTAGTTAATAGTTTCTAATTTTCTATTTCTAATTTTATAGAAATTGGAATGGGTTTTCCATCTTTAAAAAAAAAACAAATGAAAATTCTAAAAAAACATTCAAAATTAGAGTATGTTATTTTCATTTTTCATATTAGAAAACTAGAATACATGTTGAAGAGGGGAAAAGAGGGAATGAGAATTAGAAAATGGAAAATATAATGAAAAACATCAAAATGTTGTTTTCTAAATTTATGTTATAAAACGGAAAATGATGTTTTCTATATTCTTAGAAAACTTTTTTAAAAAACTCTAATTTGATCATGTTTTATGTTTTTCATGTTTTCTTAAAAAAAATTTTTAAAAAATAAAGAATATTTTCTACAGCGCCTTAAATTCTAACCAAGTATATAAATTCATGATAATATATGTGCAAAATATTATTATCCTTTAAAAAAAAAAAACGAAGCTCGTTAACGGCCCAAGTAGTCAAGTACCCATGTATAAGCCCTTTATAATACAGTGGTGTTATTTATTCTAATATTTAACTAGAAATAATACCCGCGTAAATGCGCGGTGGTTGATGAGTGAAGTCAAAAGGTAATGTTGTCCGACAGTCGACTTTGCTCACCGCCGGTTTTGAATTGTCTAACACATGTATATAAAAATTGTATTTGTTGTTATTAATAAAATATTTATAAACAAAAATTATTATGTAAATTAATATATATAATATATAATATATAATATAAACATTAACTAATAAATGAAAAATTATAATATTTTAAAATTTTAAAATTTAAGACATTATATAAATGCTATTATTATTATTATATATTATATATATGGTAGAATTTGAACTTTGAAGAACAAGAATTGTTCGGCTATTGGGCCAATTGACATGTATATCATTATATCAATAAGGTCTGCAAAACGTTGTGGGCTTTGTCAAGTACGATAGGACTATTGGACTAAGTTTTGGAAAAACTCATTATATATTAAACAAAGCACATGGGCACATTCTACAGTGATTATGTGAGTGTCGGTACTGTAGCGCGGTACTGTAGCTCGGTCCTGTAGCTTTTCTTTTCTTTTTTTTTTTTTTCCTCTTTTTTTTCTACAAATGTAGCTTGGTACTGTAGTTTTTTTTTTCCTTTTTTTTCCTGGTACTGTAGCTTTTTTTTTTTTATCAATGGTTTTGAACTTTGTTTTTTTCTTTAAACTTTTATGTATTGTTTATACATTTATTTATTGTGGTTTGGTCGTAACTATTATTTTTTCCTTAAATTTATTGTGGTTTGTCAAATGTGTAAAAAAACATAGGTTCATTGTTTTTGATAAGTGTAGTTGCTTTCATTGCTTCCTTTCGTGCAACGCACGGGTTAAAATGCTAGTTATGATTAGGGGGTGTTTGACATAGTTTATTTTTATGGCTTATAGCTTTTTTATGTTTGGTTTATTTTTGATAAGCCAAGTTTTTTGAGTTTTTTTTCAGCTTATTTTCCATATCTAAGTCATGATTAAGTTTATAAACCTAAAAATAAGCCGCACAATTTAAGCTTATCAAAACTAAGCCAAACACAAAAAAGCTATAAGCCATGCCAAACACCCCCTAATAATGATAATAATAATATGTAATATGGGTCTGGTGTGGTCAGGTGAGTGAAGATGGAGCTTCTTGCTGGCTTTATGTGGCCTCCGGTTTCCATGTTTATCGCTTTTTGGTTATCGTTCTCTCTTTAACTTTGTTTCCTTGCTCAAAAAATTTGAGACTTATAATAATTTGGGTTTGGGAAAACGATGCTCAAAGCCTAAAACAAAGAAAAGAAAACACACACACACACAAAGAATTAATCCTAGTAAATATTGCACTTTCTGCTTAGTTAATAACTTGGCAAAATAATTATAGGAAGTCATGCTAGTTATTCTTGCCATTAGATTGACAATACTACTTTATTTTGATGTTAAAGGGACCAATACTACTACTCATTAGGGGAAAGAGTTGTGTCTCGAATAGGCCTCAAAATGCCCTAGCACTGCCAAGCGCTTTCCGGGTGTGGCTGTATCTTAAGTATCAAACATAATAGAAACTACGATAGCAAGAGTAAAGCCTTGTAGATGTTGAATGAGACACGGGTATCGTTATTATGTGGCTATAATCTTGACACATGAATAAAGATATTTTGAATTTGCAAGTGTGGTGAAAAATGTCATGTTTGTAAGGAAAACCCCCCAAAAAAGGGGGGAAAAACGAAAATATGAAATCGTATCTCCTATTCTCCTCCTAACCTATGTTGGTTTGGTTTGTAGTTTTTCATTATTTGCCGTTTGATATCATATTTCCAAAGTTTTCTTTTCTTTTGTAGGTCTCTTTGAAAGATTCTTCGGTCGACGAAGGAAAGGATTGCCTCCTTATACCTGAACTAACTCAGGTGAGCTTTGATAAGATTATGTCATTACTCGTAATCTGACTATGCTCCATTTTACTTCAAACCCACCCTCAAATTCATCAGACTTTGATATATACACATTGATATACCATATGTAATCTGTATATTTGTATATTTGAAGGTACTGGATTCTGCCATCGTGAACCGCTGCCCTCATCGGTCAGAAATTCAGACAATAGTATTGAATGAAACTGAGAGTACGTGTCGTGCAATTATTGTTTGATATATATTTCATTATTTCTCATGAAAGTAACTTTTTTTTCCTTCTTTTATGCAAGCTCCCATTGTCTCATATTTTAAACTTCGAGTGTCAAACTTGTATCTATCAATTTCCTAATTGTTACATATTTCTTACATCTTTAACATTTATGGTGCTTCTATATACCATACTTGTTCTTTTTTATGTGTTTGTTGATATTTTTGCTTATATTTTGAAAATTTTGTTCATTTGACATTTAGTCATAGTATGACATATTGACTATTAATGGGAAGCGAGGGAGTGTACTAGTGTCTGTTGTGTTTTCAGTCTGTTAATTTTATGATCCAATATCTGCAGACAGTGATTGCTTAGTATTGGGAAGTGTTGACTCCTATGGACATCTTATTGTTTCCAGATTGGACAGTAATGGTAAAGGTACCATTTTTCTGTTTTTATATTTTCAAGTAGAATATCTGGTTTCTATTAGTTTAATCTTCCATTTTTTTAAAGTCAATTATGCATGTATTTAGTTAATTTTCAGATGTTGAAAGACTTACGTTTTCTGTATCACCTCGGGATTTTGGAGTTGGAGAAGCTGGGTGGGCAGGGCTTTGCTTTAGTCCAAGTCAATGGTCGACGGTACAACTTATGATCTTTTATGAATTTAATATACTTAATTGTTCTATTAACTGTTTTTCTCTATGGTATATTCTTATCATTTGACAAAAATCTCACACACGGAATATCTAGTACATTGAACAATGACATGACCACATTGACTTGATAACTTATTGTATATCATCTTACATGATTAAACATATTTAGTTAGTTCGTACTCTATATTATCATTGTAAAAGTCTCATCATAACATTAAATACTATAAATGAATAAAGCCGTAGTACCCATGTGATTACTTTTCAAGTGTTGCATCCTATGAAATGAAGACAAGAAGAATGGCCGAAGATTTCTACCATTTGTCATGGAAGTCTAAACTGTTGAATGGCCAATGCTCCATACTCTATATTTTCCAATCATGTTATATTTGTAAGAGAGTTCAAAAATTTAGAGAGGTTAACGTGAATTCCTTTTCATGCCAGACCATTCTAATGTTGCCTTTAGCATTGTGGATGATCTTGAAACTGCATACACTTTGTTGACTTTGTTGATTATAGGAGACACTGATGGAGTAGGAAACCAACTTGCTGTAAAAAAATAGTAATGGGGAAACATTTTGCATACACATGACTAGAGGTGGCAAGAGGGTGGGTAATGGGTTCTGGTCAAAACAGGTAGAGTCCTAATCTTTCTTGAGTTATTGTCTGTCAAATATGTTTTCAAAATTTCTATTTCTTCAATAATAATCTAGTCTTTTCGATTTAAGTTATGTAGGAGGTTTTGTGCATTAAAAATACACATTAAAGCAACTTCAAACCTTTTTGACTCTTTTTCTTTTAAAAACGAAGTACTAATTTTTTTAACCCTTTGGACCAAGTAGAGATAAATGGATCCACAAGGCGATCTAATGGAACAAGCCCTAATCCACCAAGAGTAGAGCAGAATATCTGTAATTTTGGTCTTGTTTAAAATTGATTTTTGCTATTAACAAATGAAACTAATTTTGATCATTCTTTCTAGCATCTGCAAGCTTGACTGATGTTTGATATTTCAGACTGCTGTGGCTCATAGCTTTGGCAGAAGTATTCATGTATATGATCAGGATCTTCATCTTCGGACATTCCATACGTAAGTTTTCTCATTTTTCTGTTCGTTGCACCTTGGTACATATTACAAAAGCATTTGTTGTCGTAAAAATATCAAGTTCTATTACATCCAATGATCAAGTTAATCGCAATTGTGGTTAATTGCTGCAGAAATAAATAAAAGTTCTGGACCAAGTATAAAGTAATCATTTGACTTGCCAAAAAGGATTTTTCGATTATAAAATATGTAAAAAGGAATTGTCACATTTTTGGACAACCCAAAAATGGAAGTATTTTTTTTTCCATGACAGACGTAATAGTATTATTTTATGCATGAACGTGACATGAGTGTCGCCTAATGTTGCATTTTCCATGAAAGACATAAAAGTTTTTGATTGTTTTGGTTTACCTAGTGTTTCACCTAGTTCTTTTTGTTAGAAATTTTTTTAATTGCTCACCTGAATTTACTTTAGTTTGAAATTGAGACTTGTACTCTCTTCTATCTCTTAGGATAGATAATCATATACAATATCCAGTAGCAAGAAAATCGAAGATGATATCATGGGTTTTTAAAACATGAAGACAGATGGCCTTTTATGAAAAATAAGAGCATCACATTTCAGACAGCAAAAGATACATAATTCTTTTTGTAATCTTTAACTGTCTTCAGTTTGATTTACGTCCTTATCCAACATCGACCACTTTCTTGATCCTAATACTAGTTGACAAATCCTTGAAATTTCATGTTTCAATCCAATTTCTGACACTCCAAACAGCTGATAGGTCTGTGTTTGGTTGGTGATATAACCAACTTTCACTCTTAGAAATTCAGAAGAGATTTTGAAACTTGAACATGTAGAAGCATCTTCATTTACTCATAGCTGTTTTGCTATTGGTCAATCTTTTGGGTGATGCCCTGAGTAGTGAAAGTTGCTTAGTTTCATCAGTTAAAATTTGAAAAGCTTTGGGCCCAGTTTGTTTAGACATCATTTTTTTATGTCCATATGGTGCTTTCGTTGCATTTATAGGGGACTGAACCAAAAGAGAAAAAAGCCTGGGCCCTATAAATTGTAAACATGTATTGGAATAAAAAGAAGTCACTCGTGTTGGTATTAGTGGTAAAAGAGTATAAGATATTTCCATATTGGTATCATGTCACACACTCTTGCCCTAAATAAAAAGAAAGTGACATGAGTGTCGCCTAATGTTGCATTCTCATTGCAGATTGTGGTACCCTACAGCAGTAAACTTTTTACAAAACTTATACAGTGGCAATGAGAGTTCAATATTGGCTGTTACAGAAGGCTGCCAGGTACTTCAAATGCTAACTAAGCATGTTTTGGAGTATTTTCATTCTATTGAACAGAAGAGCTTGAAACGTTGATTGAGCGCGTTAAACTTTTTTGTTTTAAGGATCCGTGAGGCCCTCACCATGCAACCACGGACTCCTTTTATGAGTAATAGAAAGTGGTGAATCCCATATTGCCAAATAAAAATAGGATTTACATCATAATTATAACAGAAGTATGGAGCTTATTACTTTGATTATGTCCGAAAATGTCAAAGATATATATTCCAATGTAGGGAGCTTCCTTATCGTACCGGGTGCTCATTAGTTCCTTTTTTGTGTGGAAAATTTGGCATATATTTATTTATCTGATAAATAATGAAATGGGTTATCTTTTCTTCTCTTTGAATCATTTCAATTGTTATTTATTTCCTCGTTTCTTCAACCTCCTCCAGCTGTCAATATGGGACATGAGAATAAAAGAAAAAGGTGGTTGTGTGCATAGAATTTGTGGTTCGGTTGGAGATATATTATATGCAGTTTGCAACTCCTCAAGTGGTAATATTGCAGTTGGTGGAGCTGATCGTACTATGACCGTCTATGATCCTCGCAGGTTGTGTATGTCCTTGCTCAATACTGATGTTAAAATTATTTTTCTGAACATACAAGGAAAATCTTAAGGAAAGGGGTAGATATAAAAAACACAAAAAAGTACTTTTGATTGTTGAAACAAATTCACACTTTAGTTCATGTACTTTTGAGATTTATTTGTTTGTTTAATTAGCATACCGTACAAGTTAAGGTTATAAGATATTGATTATTTCAACGTCTGACTAACTGGTTCTAGATGCAGTACTTACGTTTGTAATGGACTCAATGCTGATATTCTTCTGAACTATTTGGTGTAGATGGGCAGCTGTATCAAGATGGGTGAACTGCTCAAAATATGAGGTCTGTTAAGTCCCAGTTTTAGTTGTGTTTATTGGCACCGTTTGTTATGGGAGGTCAATAGATCAATAACAATATAAATATGATCAGAGAGTTTCTTGGTTTCCTAATCTTCATTGCTACGTGAAGTTAAATATTGCTTGATATCCATGAAAAGTAATGGGTTGAGTTGCAACATTTTTCTGTTTGTTTAACTCTAGTTATATTTTATTATTTCAGATAACTGGAATATCTTTCTCTTCAGTTGACCCTAATTATGCTTATATCCAAGGAGTTGATTATGAGGTGAGTAACTAAACTTCTGAAATTTTGTGATCTTCGGCTTGATGTAAGGTTACACCTTTGTAATTGAGAAGGTCATGGGTTCAAGTCTCACTTTCAAAGCAATTACAATTTTGCAAAGTCAAAGAGCCCTGGCTCAGGGTGCATCACCTTTTTCCTTCAATTTTGTGGTGGGAAAATGGGTGGATCTGTGGGGTCGGGTAACAGACTTGGGACAAAACGTGTAATTACTGACATAGGTCAAACTTCAAAGCGGCCTCTTCCATGACTAGTTGACCAGAATCACTTTAATTTCCAATTATCTGTACACAGTGTGCGTGCTAAATATGATAAAAAAAAAAATTGTATACTATTACAATAATGATGTAATAACTTCTTTTGTACGCATTTTTGGACAAGTTTTGACCCAATTAACCCTCTTGTATCCGAAGGCAAAGACCCACACACCCATTATGCATCTATGTCTTAACCGAACTTGAACCCAGAACTTTATGGTTGATGAGCCACCTAGATACCACTAGTCCTTTGATCCATTTGCCCCATTTCGTTTTACCTTCTTTTTTTTTCACCCATTTCAACTTCGTCATAAGTAAATAGGTTAAAAATTGCTACCTCTATTTAATTTAACCTTAAAATTCATCTTGGATGAGTGCTTTGCAGGTATTCTGTGGACAATGGAAAGAAAACAAGAAAGCGTTTTCATTTAGAGGAGATTCAAATTGGCTTGGTTTTAGTAAGGTAATCCTATCTTCTTCCGCAACATTTCAGTTCTCTTTATTTTGTATACTTTTCTTCAGTTCTTTATTTTCCATTTCACTGTTCTGGTTATATCTTGGAAACACTCAGATCACAGTTCTCATATCTATAAATGGATCTAGTGATAATGTTGGCTGGTTATGTGAAGTAGATGTGGCATTATCGATCCATACTGTTATTGTAATAATATTGTTTTTACTTACGCCTTAACATTTATATACAATATCTTAAAAAGTGATGTAAAAAGTGTTTCCAAGTTAACTCAACCCGACCCATCTTGCCACATATGATACTTTAGATTTATATTCGATCAAAGAGACACCTGTTGGTTAAAGAACTAGGATCACGGGATTTGGTTCCTTTGCTTCTGAACTTCCAAACCCCTTGTCCCCTCTCTAATCAAAAGATTCAATTTTGAAACATAGGAATATTTTGATGTATTTCTTGTTCGGTATTTTCACAATTTTATGATTGATAATGCAGTGTCAAAACAGGGATGTTTTGGGGGGATGGTGCGATTCTGGCAGCATATTTGTAGCTGATGTAGTTGAAGGTAAAGAAAGATAAAGCTCATGTTTCAATTGTATTTTCATTTAGCAACCGCTAAGTGTTAACGTAGCACTAACCCTTTGCGTTTTGATAATACCGCTTCATAGTGTGTAACTCGACAGAACATTTGGATGTTATTTGTTAGATTCAATGTATTCAAGAAAACATTTCCAGAATACATTTAATTGTAGGAATAATTCATGGTCAAAGTGTGTATGCTAAAAATGGTGGAAGATAATATGAATGTATGTCAAAACATGACTTTTTCTAAGTGAAAGATAATGTAAATGCTTTTATAAATATTAAAGACCACTGATCTAGTCTTTACTGTTTTATTACCAAATAACCCTTTGAAGGGTAATAGGAGACAAAAATAGTCAACATCTGCTATTAAGATTAAAGACTGTCTCATGGATTGACTGTACAGACTTGTCACTTTTAATGACACATTCAAAGATTGTTATTCTGGAAAATAACATTTAGCTTTCTCACTGTGGGTCTAGTAACATTTAGCTTTTCCGATCTTCTCTAACGTCTCTCTCCCTCTCACTCATCTCTCTCTCTAGATCTGAGATTGAGCGCCTGAGATTTGGAGATCGAGAGCTTGAGATTGTGAGCTTGAGATCGAGAGTTTTCTCCCTCTTCGGCTTTGGCTTCGCCGGCCGTCGGGAATTTTTTCAAGGGTGAAAGCCTCCTACCTTTGGGTAGGGGTAAGGTTGTCTACATCTTACCTCCCCCGTACCCTGCTTATACGTGATTGGGTACCGTTGTCGTTGCCGTTGTCGTCGACTGTGGGTCTAATTGCAGCTTCATATTCAGATTAGTTTTTTAGGACCAAAAGGTCAAAATGATCTTTGTATGCTTCAGTCCAAGGGCGGATCTTTTAAGGTGCCCGAGGGGGCTCCGACTCCCTTCGTTTTTACGTTTAGTAGTGTGTTTTATCCGTAATTCGATCAAAAATATTTTTCTTAGTGTTATTACTGATTATTGTTCTTAGTGTTATTTTTGGGTCCTGTGACTTTCGGCCCCTCCTACTAAATGGGTCAAGATCCGCCAACTTCACATCGTTTTATAATTACCTCATTTGTTAGAGTTTCAATGACCACCCCAAATATCGAATTTGTGGGTCACTAAACAGAGTGATTTTGAGGCGGTCAATTGAAGTCGACAGCTGTATCAGGGATATCATATGTACTGTAGCAATACTCTCTCATACACCTGTGATGTAGTGTGTACATTTAATAAATTTTAAGAGGGAAATAAAAAAAAATTTCCTTAAGAAAACCAAAGTACTGATCATTTCTTCTTTAGTTAATTGTCTCGAAAAGTTTTATCTTAAATCGGACCTATTTATAAAACGGATCAATTGTATTAGACTTTTTTTTTACCTGAACCGTAATCAAAAGGTATGTAATAAAATCACAAGGTGAGAATCAAAATAATTTGAATGAATACCATCAATACGATGACATAAACATATGCAAAATAAATAATACTTTGTAAGTAGACCATATGATGCAAGAGTTAAAAGTTCGATTATGTCGTCATATCTTGATGACATTCTTAGAATCGAACGAAATTTGCAAATTTTATTAGAAACATGCCATTTAAAAAGACTCGTCGCTTTTCTATGTGGTGGTGTATTTCCGCCATACGCCAATTGGCATATGGTTGCGTTCCCGATACTTTTGATGAATATTTACACATGGGTCAACAAACAACATATGATTGTTTTAACTACTTTTGTAAATGTATTTTAATATATACTCGATCGAGTACCGGAGAAAACGAACACCCGATGTCCAACGTTTACATGCTAAACATGAAGTCATACATGGTTTTCCGAGTATGCTTAGAAGCATTGATTGTATCCATTAGACTTGGAGAAATTGTCCAACGGCGTGGAAAGGGTTATACATACGCGGTGATAAAGGATGTCCAAAGATCATACTCGAAGCAGTTGCCTCGTATGATTTGTGGATATGGAATGCTTACTTTGGTCCTGCCGGTTCGAACAACGACATCAATGTCTTTAATGAATTAGATTTATTCAACGATTTTCTCCAATATAGAGATCCAGAGGTACCGTATAATATTGATGGGAAACAATTTACAAAGAGTTATTATCTAGCTGACAGTTTTTATCCGGAATGGGCGACTTGTGAAGTCATTTAAATGTCCGATTGAAGAGAAGAACATAAAGTTCAAGCAATACCAAAGCTACAAGAAATGATATTGGAGGAGCATTCGAGGTGCTTCAAGGTCGTTGGGTAATCATTAACACCTGACACGACAATATAACGACAACAAAATACGACAAATCATGTACATTCATGTGATTTTACACAACATGGTCATCGAGGACAACAGTTGTACAATGTGTGAATTTGAAGAAGACTATTTGGCTAAGCTTGCTAATCTCCCGCAACGTTCGTGGAATGAAATGGTTGAAACACAAATGCGTATAGACAAGGAGTTACACGGTTTTAGGGTGCACCATCGATTTCGCATGGCACTAATCGAACACATTTAGAACCTCTCGGAGAACTAGCGTCAACGTTAATGTAATGTTTTTTAGATATTTATTAATGTGATAGTTTTTTATGTTTATTAATGTAATTTTTTTTTTATATTGCAGCCAATGAATGTTTTAAAAATTTTTTTTTACTATTATTAATGTAATTTTTACTTTTATTAACGTAGTGTTTTTTTAGTGTTTTTTTTATTAATATAATGTTTTATTTAATAATATAATGTTTTTATTTTATAAATATGTGTTTTTTTAGGTTACTGTTTTTAACTAATTGATAATAACTAAAAATAATAATGATGAGAAAGTAATTAGATACTATTGACAGGTCAGTCTAGAAGTGCTAACATGATGTTATTATAACAAAACTAACGAGCAAGTAACATCTTCATCATTGGGTGTAGCCTAATATCACCAAGGCTAACTTGAAAACAATATAATTGACTTTTGAAGAGTACAAACTTGATTAAAAACTAAACTATAATCACAAAAAGTAACAAGAAATGTCAATATGATGATCATAGGTGTAACGTGAATAATATCATGAAACTCCATTTCTCTACATTTTATCCAACATCTTTATCGCACCACAAAATCACTAGCTTCTTTTTACATTAGGGTAGTGATAAACTCATAACATATTTTTGTCATATACAATAAGTACAAGCAGGTTACTGCATAATATACAACTGCTTAAAGCATGAATTATTGTAGATGGCAAAATTATGTTACGAGTTTATCACTACCCTTTACATTATCACAAAACTAAACGACATCTTAGAACCATTTCTTTTCTTTCACCAATAACAATCATGAGAACTATATTATTATTATTATTATTATTATTATTATTATTATTATTATTATTATTATTATTATTTTGTATATTATAATCTCGTTTCTTTAATTATAAATAGCATTACTGTTTTTGACCAAACATACACTAAATAAAAAATTTAGATGTCTAAATCAATTAGGTATTCAACTACAAGTCGTTATATTATATTTCAAGAACTTAATTGTACTTTATTAGCTAAATTAATCTCATCTTAACAAAAACATAATTTTATATCGATCAAATGGATATAATTTCAAGATGCTAATGATTAAATTAGTTATGCTACAATACTTTGGCTTTGGAAAGTAGTTCTTACGTCTTTGTCATGATTTAAACGTTGTGTGTTAAATACGAAAAGTTTATATATCACCATCCTGGATTATTTTTTTCAACGTAAAATCTACTTTACTCTTATACTATTTCAATAAACAACGACAAATCAGCTTTATTCTTATATTACTCCATTAAACACCAAGATGTACAAGTGCTAGGGATTGTATTGCGTCATCACGATCTTTGATATAAAGTCATTTATAAAAACTTCAAGCATGCATAAGAGTTACTATTAGTTGACATCCATTTAATTCTCTACAAATAAATAGGTGGTGATCTGTATACCATCATTTTTTAGTCGTACACCACCAAACATACTTCATATGATTGTAAAGTATAACACCTTAAAACATGTTTGGTGGTGTAAAGTTAAAAATTAATGGTATCACCCCAAATAAATATATACTCCTTTTGAATAGACCGTTATTTTTGCTTTTCCTCTCCTAACAGATAAGACACATATAGCACTTTGAGTAAATGATTAATTAACATTAATCATTATTAAGTATATTTTTTTCTTTATTATTTATTATGATCTATGTTTATGTATTCTTAATTAAACTAAAAGTTTCATTAATGCTAATTCTATTTATATATATATATAGGGGTTGGTTATTGTAAAACAAAACTTAATGTAAAACAAATAAGACAAGATCTAGACCATTGG
>JAOXNX010000032.1:9561776-9580851 GCA_028566075.1 Solidago caesia
GGGAGGGGGTAGTTCTTGGGTGTGTCTTGGAGAGAGAAAGCTGATGTGGCAGTGAAGATGAGGAGATGACGAGTTCAGGATAGGAAAAGGCCTAATAGCTTTAATCCTTATGTAATCATAAAATAAAAGATATCAGTTTTTCTTTCAATTCTCTTTTCTTTGGTATAATTTTGATTTCATTCTGCGCCATGTTAATTTAAACAAAATATCAAAATAGATGTGAAAACATATAAGACAACATAACATCTCTTTAAAAAACAATAATATATCTTGAACCGTAAGTAAAAACAAATTAGTGATGTCATGGAATCAGAGATTATGGTCTTTTGCTTTTGTTTTATCTTGTTTATGAAAATCTGAAGTGGGGTGTTAATTAAAAAGAAAATTGGTTTAATATATTACAAAAAATACTTGCTGTCGTAATTTCATTTGTAGGCCATTCTAACCACCATAACATATTATACTATATTATAATTATAATTATAATTATATTTATTCATTTTGGAAGAAGCAATCATTTATGTATACATTGTTTTAAATGTACCCGACACTAAAAGACTTAATTAGTCCAAGTCCTCCAATGGTATAGTCGACGAATTCGAACAAGATATCATGCATGTTTGGTTCCCTGATGAACAACTATATTTATGTTATTGGCCTGTTAATATATAAGAATTACGGAGTGCTTGATGATCTTTTGATTTATATAAAATACAACTTTTATTGATAAAAGAAAATAAATAATAATTCTTGTAGTGTAGATTCAGGAGAACCAAACCCACCGTGCCTAAAAGCATTTATAATGAAAGTTCGTAATACCCACTTTAAACAAAACCTTAAGTTATACATATTACAATTACAATTACAATTATAGGAGAAAGGAAACAAATTCGATCAATCATAAAAAGTATATTACAATTATAGGAGAAAGGAAACAAATCCAATCATAGAAAAATTGATCGCCCACATTACCTAATTCAGGATTTTTTTTATTTTTTTTTGTTACATTTATAATTAACATGCAAAAGAGAAAGGAAACTTTAAAAAGAGGGACACATTCATAAACCCATTCAATAATTTTAATAGTTGAGCAAGAAAGAAAGATGGATGGGATGTTCTTTAACCATTTTTATTTTCCAATCTTTAAATATAAAGAAGTACTAGTAAGTAATATCTTTAAATGTGTTACTAATCAGTAATCACAGTATCCGCGCAATGTAGCGGTATTAATTTTTTTTTGTAGATGTTCAATGATTTTTATAGTGGTCGTTGCAGCCTCGCAAAGGGGTTTAATAATATATAAAATAACATAATACATATATCCTTTTAAAAATAAAAAATATTCATAAATTACAAAATTGTATTAATAAATGAGTCCGTTAACAAAAATATAATTTATGAATAATTTATATTGTATTTTATATATAATAATAATAATTAAATAAAACTCGTTATTAAAAATTATAAAATATAAGTTATAATAAATTAAGTTGTAATTAAATAAGATAATTATATATATGGGAAATGTTGATTTAGGAAAGTCCAAATTTAAGAAAGTCTAAATATATTAAGACCAGGTGGAATTATTTGATGCCTAAAAAAGTTAACATCTTCATGTGGCGTCTATTACATGATCAGTTACCATCATGGCTAAACCTTAGCAGCAAAGGTTTGGACATTGATGATATTTCTTGCCCGTTACGCCACCATAACGTCGAATCTATTGAACACCTATATTCGCATTGCAATTTCTCTATTCAGCTAGCGCAGATGTGTAACAATTGGTTTCACTTAAATATGCCCATTACTAGCCCTAAGTTATTTTTAGAGTGGATCAAGGCTTCTCAGTTCCCATCTAGATTTATAAGAATTTTGAAAGCTATTTTGTTTTATGTGGTGGTGGTCGCTTTGAAAGTTTAGAAATTAGGTTGTTCACAGGGCTATCAATGATACATGCATTGATGTGTTCCAGTCCATTGTTTCTATGTCATATTGTTGGATTTCCAATCGTGATAGAAAGTTTAGTTTCTCATGGCTAATGGGTCGTTTTTTCCTTTTGTAATTGTATTGTTTCTTTTATTGCTTAGGCACCTTGCCGAAGTATTTTAACAAAAGTTGTTTCGAAATTTATTTTTTTTATAGAAAATGTTTGACTTTTTAAAATATTGAGGTCAATTTTTATGTTGGTCATTTCCATCATTTTGGAGATATGATTCTAGTTACATTTCCATGAGGTTGTTGAGGACTTGGTACCTTAGCCTTTTGCATTAGCTTAGTTTGGACCTCAAGGTTACAAAAACATTAGTTCCATCATTGACTTAGTGCTTCAAAAAAGCTTTTTTTTTTAATCGGAATTCCTTTCATCAAATGTCAAATTCACTACCTTGATGATAAAAATATGAGAAAATTCCATAAAAAGATAAAGTTATTACCTAGATTTATTAAAGAAGAAAACCAATTTAGATTTCTTTTATTTAAAGGATTACATTTCAAAAGGGAAATATCGTTAGTTTCACTTGTCAGTCATTCGTCAATCGTCCGTTAAATGCCAATGTGTCTTGACACGTCATTAAAGAATACACGTAGACTGCTAAGTTGGATCCGAAAACCCATACGCGACCCGGGAACGCTCCTATGTGTCTTAGAACTATTCCTACGACACGTAATTATTTTTTAATGATATTTTTTTTTATCTTTGAATGATGACGGATAAACTGTTCAAGGACACACGTACATGAGAGTTTTCGGATCGTGGATGAGTTTTCGGAACCAACTTAGAATATCACGTGAAATTTTTAGTGACGCATCAAACCACGTTAGGTGAAGGACCAACATTAGCTTTGATTAAACATTGAGCCTCCACTAATCTCCTTATCATCCAATTCCAAACCTCAATAATTACATAATTAGTTTCACCAAAACCAATATATTAATTAATAATAAGAAAGAAAACATGGAAATTAATTAATTAAAATGCAAGAAAGAGAGAAAGAAAAGCATGACCCCACAACCACCACTAGTATTGGCCCACTACTACACTTTCTTTGCTTCAAAATTCAACTCCCCCATCCATCCTTCTCTTGTACAGCTTATTTATTTTTGTGTCTCTGAGTTTTTCTGTGTGTGTGAAACAAACAGGTTTTCTTTCTCTATAATTACAAATTATTATATGAATTTTGTTTTATATTTAAAATATATAAAATGGCAAATAATAATAGTTACAAAAATGGTGGTGTGAAAACCAAGTCAATTTCATCTTCGTCATCTTTTAGTTCTTCCGGTGGTTACAAATCTAAGCCTTCTTTGGTTAATTCTGGTGTATTTGTATATATATATAGTCAAATAGAGAGAGAGGGAGATATCTGTATATATGTATATATAGATATACATTTATGTGTTTGTATATATATATAGTCAAATATATATATATATATATAGAGAGAGAGATATCTGTATATATGTAATATATTAATGTTTATTTTATGAAAAAGATATTTTTACCTTTGCACGTGGGCGGCACATGACCATATTTAACGAAAAGTTAGCATCCGTTAGCTGGAGGTACTGCCAGCGTGCGTTTTTGCAAACGATGGGTACGATTCGGGTAATTTTCAATATCAGGGTACTGCCGGTGTGATTTCGTTATATCGTCAGGTACCATTCTTGTAATTTACCCTTATATTTAATATAAAATAACTAGCAAGGCGCTAGTAACCAACAAGTACAATTTACAAATACAAGTCTAGATAACCAACGGAAACAAAGCTACATAATCTATTGTGAGCTGGACCTTCCAAGCATTCGGTGGCAAGCAGTTACCATAGTAAAAGGATGGGGTTTTCTCTATTCGGGTTACATGGGGAAAACGAGTTTTTGACTCGGATGTACTAAAGCTAACCGAGATATTCTCATGACCGTTTTTGGGCCTTTTCCATGATCACTCTAAGATGTTACTTAATAAGGTTCAAACCTAAGACTTTTTGTAAGAATATTTGGACACCCTGAGCACTAGGGATGAGCAAAATAAACCCGAAAAATCGGCACCGAACCGGTACGAATGGGGGTTTGGTTTCGGTATCGGTTTTGATTTTCGGACAAAATCAGCTTCGGTACCAATCAGTATGGTACCGGTAATACCGAAAATTTATGGGTCATGATACTAATATACTATCCCTAATAATTCCCAAAATTAATAATACTAGAGGCTTACTTCCATAAGATCAGTTTGAGAACTCATATGGTGATGAAAGTATGATTGGTCATTATGTCATTTAGAGTTAGTCTTTTATATAATGAATTACTGATTCAGGAATGCATCAGTCCATGGAATGGTACAAGTTATTATGGGGTTGAAGACTCGAAATACAATACCAAAATCATTGTGAGTAACATTAACCATATCAAAATCACAACAAACAAAGAAATCATCGGCGATAGCATTAACCTCAGTATTATCATTACCACTATCATCTTTCTTTTGATTGTTCTTTTGATTTTTATAGTTAGCCTTCTTGTTCTTTCTCTTTGCCTGTCTGCAATACCTTTGTGTGTGCCCTTTTCTACCACGATGGTAACACTCAACATCAGCAAACTTTCCTTTACTAGAACTGCAAGTACCACGCTAATTACCTATGTTACTCGGACCTCTACTTTGACTTCTCTCCCGCCTTTCAGTGACCAAGACATCTGAATGTGAAGAGGAACCTTGTGACTTTCTTCTCATCTCTTCATTCATAACACTGCTCTTAGCCAATTCCATGGTGATAACACCATCTTTTGCAGAGTTAGACAAAGATGTCCTAAAAGTCTCCCAAGAATCCGGTAATGTACCAAGTAGCCATAGACCTTGAATCTCATCATCAAACTTGATACCGACTCCAGAAAGCGGATTCACAATACCCTGAAATGCATTCAAGTGATCTTCAACCGAAGTGCCATCTCTGTACTCTAATTTGATCAATTTCTTGATCAAGAACAACTTATTATTTCCAGTCTTTTGAGCATAAAACTCTTCAAGCTTGTTCCACAAAGTACGAGCATGTTTTTCCCCAATAATATGATTCAACACATTATCATCTACCCATTGCCGAATATATCTACAAACCTGTCTATGCAAAATCTCCCACTTTGCATCTATTTTATTCTCAGGTTTATCTTTAACAAAGAAGGGCAAATAATAATCTTTCACATAAAAAAGGTCTTCCATTTTTGCCTTCCAAACATGATAGTTAGAACCATTCAAATTAAGCATCCTATTTGTCTTAGTTTCCATCGTTCAAACGAGTTCGATTCACAAATGAGCAACCTGACTCTGATACCACTCTGATGGGAAATCAACACCACAACGGTAAACACAAGTGTGAAATTAATCTTCGTTTGGCAACACTTTCCTAACCCGTATGAACCTATGAGGAAGCTAACAAATAAGGTATACTAAATGCAATAAAAAACAGCCCCAAATAGTAGCAAAATCAGCAAACACACTTACACACAAACTCAAAGCTTTTAGCGTGGAAAACTTCTCAAAGTGAGAGTAAAAACCACGGGACCCTTAGGCCGCTTAAAATCCATTACGACCAATAATAGAGAAATACAATAAATCTTCTCTAGATCAACTAGAGGCATACAACAATCATCATACACTTGACATAAAGCATCAAGATGTATGGAAATAAACTAAAGACAACAGAGGAAAAACATCACCAAATTTATTGCCCTCTGTTCCAGCCATTGTATCTCGAGTCTCAGACCACTTGAGACAAATTCAACTGTCCAAAAATGGGGACAATCCAACGATTCAATCTTTGGTGATCTACTGTTTTGCGGGCTCCTTTTTTCTCTCTCTTTCTATTATCTATACTACTATATAAAGCATCAACCCCCTCCCCTTGTTCTCAAATTACAACTTTGAATTACCCAAAATACCCATCTTCTTTACTTATTATTTCAAAATCTCCACTTGATATACCTATAATACCCTTAATGAAATTAATTTACAACATCAACCTCGTAACTCCAAAAATAACTACACGACCCCTTTTATATCAATAACATTTACATCAATAGCCTACACTACTCGCCGCCGTCGCCACCACCACCACCACCCGTCACCGCCACCACCACACCGCCGCTACCAACGCCACCGCCGCATCGCGCGGACATTCGTCTAGTATATACCACCACCACCACCCGTCACCGCCACCACCACACCGCGCTACCAACGCCGCCGCCGCATCGCGCGGACATTCGTCTAGTATATATATATATACATATATATGTATATTAATCTAACGTTAAGCGTTTAAACGGGCATGCATTATTAAACCACATAATTTAATACATATATATCTGTGTGCATAAACTAGTTTATAATTCTATATGTAGTTTTCACAAAAACTATATGACAAATAATGGTCAAACTAAGACAAGTTACTATTTTCATTAGTTTCATGATCGGTCATCGAACTCCCACTTACCATGGCAACTATTTGTCGATTCATATGAGATTAGAATTAGTTTTTGTTTCAAATTTTCTTATTTGAGTATAAATCTTAATTTTTCAATCTTAATTTGAAAAATATCTACAAAAATTATTTTTATTCTCTCAAAAATTAATTTTATTTTTATTTTCTCAAAAAATAATTTTATTTTTATTTTCTCAAAAATTAATTTTATTTTCTCTAAAATAAAACATATACTCCTAATTCAATCTTAATTGGAAAAATAAAATTTGAGAAACAACCAATCAAACGCGATAACAAAACCGGGTGGACTAAAAGAAGGTTTACACATATTAATATCCTATATTAAGTCTTTTGTGACTAGGCTTATGGCTATGGATGCATGTACATAGTCATTAAAAAAAGTTATATCTATAATAGTCACATGGGTGAATCAACCCGATACATACTAACATATGGGTTCATTTAACCATATCAAAATAAATACAATTCGTTATACAATATAAGATTGTATATCGATCTATTAATTAGTGACTTATACCACTGTTGAGTTTTTATTAATCATACAACTAGTTTGTATCGAAAACGAATCATTTATAAAGGTTTGTAAAATTTAATTTTTTAAATCAAAAGGGTTGAAAGTGTATATAATTAAAACCTTTAATTATATTAAAATAATTAATTAATCTAGTTATTTAAAAATATGAACATTTTAATTAATCTAGATTAATCGATAAGTTAATAAGTTAAACTAACTTAACTTATCTAAGCTATAATTAATCATATTAATTATAAATGACTAATCCAATTAGTTATAAATGCGAAAGCTAATTAATAAAATAATTAAACAATTTAATTCACTAAGCCAAGATCTTACATGCATGCAATATAATCAACTAATCGAAAAGAACAACTAACCTTGTTTGGCATAGAAGGTAAAAGGTGTGAATTCTGTCACGTACTAGAGCCCAAAGTAGAACTTCTCACTAGTCTCAAACACACGAGTAATTCACCGATACTAGCTAGGTGTTAGCCACAATTTAAATAAATAAAAGCCAAACGCCATAAAATATTAACTAGAAAAGCTAGTCAAAAAATCTCCAACACAATGGGGTGATTTTCGATCAAGCTATAAAGGGAGAAGAGAATTCTTATTGAAAAACAAGAAAAGGACCTCTATTTAAAGGGATAGAAAAGCCTTAGGTTTTCTTCTTTTTCCAATGTGGGATGGAAGAAAATTTCCTAAATTATCCCCTCCCCCTTTTGTGCGTCACCAACTTCAAGTAACCGTCGACCCATGGTCAAATGGGTTGGGCCATGGTGCTTTGGTGCCCGACCTGGTTTTGACCCGTTTCTCGGTTTCGGTCCATTCGTCATTTCTAGTCTATTTTTGGCAGGTTTTCAATTTATTCAAATTCAACCATTATCTCATTACTCTTTGTGTGCGACCCTAATGGTTCAAAGATAAATGACCGTATATTTATGTTGGGATATTCACACAATTGCAACACGGCAGTGACTGGTGGCGGAGACGACGGGTGGTGGTGGCGGTGTGGTCGGCACGTGGCGGCGGTGATGACTGGCGGCGGCGACGAGTAGTTTAAGTTATGGCGACGACGGATGGCAGCGACGACTGGTGGCGGCAGCGGTGATGGTGGTAACGGTGACGGGTGGTGGTGGCTGGTGGCGGCGGTGGCAACAAGTAGTGTAGGTTATTATTGTAAAGGTAATTGATGTAAAGGGGGTAGTTTAGTTTTTTTGTTTGAAGTTGAGGGATAAATGTTGTAAATTATTTTATTAAGTGTATTTTTGGTAGACCATGTATCTTAGGTGGTAGGTGTGTTGAATGGTGAGGGACATTTTAGGTACATCAAACCTGTAATTTGAGAAGGAGGGGTTGATGCTTTATATAGTAGTATAGATAAGAGTATTTTTAATGGACCATGTATCTTAGATGATAAGTATGTTAAATGGTGATGGGTATTTTAAGTACATCAAACTTGTAATTCAAAAAAAAAAAAAAAGAATTGAGGCTTTTATATATGGGAAAATGTTATATACTGTTAACATTACGGTGCTGCACTCACATTAATTTTCACACATAATAAAAAGCCCCCCTTGATTTTAATGTTTGTGAGAGCAACATCACATAACTATATACTGTTAACATTATATAAGTTATCCCCTTTATATATTAGTATAAATTAGTCATAGAAAAACGATAACTTAGAAATAAAACCATTTTTATACTTGCATTCATTTATCTTAAATAAAAAAAAAATATATGCATACAAATACAAAAAACCATAAAACAAATGTACCATAAAAGATGAATTAAAGTACACACTACAATACAAGCAAAACCACATCAACCCAACACGTTGACTGCACGTGACTATCCAACCAAAACCTTAAACTGTTCAAGCCAGTAAGAAAGTGAATTTAAGTTTTAAGTCACCCCTCTTTGAAACCCCACAACACATTGCCACCATCATCATCATCAAGATTTGGTCTTTATATAATTTTTTTACAGTTTTACCCCCCTTCACCAAGAACCACCGTACCATCCTTGTTGGGGCCCCACTTTCCACCACCATTTGTGGGCCCCACACTTCTGTTAAAGATCCATTAAATCTATATATCTGTCTGTATCTATCTCTTCAATATTAAGCATTCATTCAATTTTTTTCACAACCATTTTTATTTTCTTTGTGGATTTTTTAACACCTTTTTATATTATATATATTTGTTCATTATAATAATCCCATAAAAAATCCCACTTGATTATAATAATGTTATTAATAAAATAATATTATAAAGGGTTTTATTCTATATTACTTATATAATATTGTCATACATTTGGTTTTTAATGAGGGTTTAAGGGTTCTTGTTAAAGGGTATTTGAAAGGCTTAAACTTTCTTGTTAAATACTTTTTATTTATGTTTTTTTTGTAAGTGTGTGAATTAGTGTGTGTGTGTGTGTGTTGTTGTGACAATGGATACACATGGAAGACTAATTGCTGGTTCACACAACAGAAATGAGTTTATTCTAATAAATGCTGATGAAATTTCCAAGGTATGTTCAGCTTTTAGATGTTGGCATTATATATATATATATATATATATATCAGAGTGAATAATTTCTTGGTTATTTAATTTGAGATATAGTTGTGAATTTTGAGTGACTACATAGATGTTCTGGTTATTGAAAGTTTGGTAGAAGATGAAAAGTTTGTCCTTTCATTAAAGATTTATGTTGGTTGTTTAGTAATCTTTAGTACATTTCCTTTTTTGGAGAAGTTTAAGTGAATGTATAACCACCTCCTAGCTGGCATAGTGGTCAAGCGACCCGAAGTGCTCACAAGAGGCTTAAGGTTCGAACCTTACTAGGTAACATATTGGGGGTGGCCAGGGGAAGGGTTCGGAAACATGCACCGCGACATACATGTGAGTCAAAGACTCACCCCTCCCCGGTTAACGTAAACAAGGAAAACCTCATCCGTTGTTTTAAGTGAATGTATATTGAAATTTGATAATGTGTCACACAATTATGTGTATCTAGGTATAACACATTGTGTCACAAATGTAAATATCATTCTTACGTTTGTGAACCAAGGTTTAGGATTAGATATCAATGTTATATTAGGGGATGTAAATTTTTTAAGTTACAAATTTATATGAAGTTTTTCGATTTTTCTAACTCTAGTAAAAATAATGCTATGTTTCTTTGTATCCAAAGCTTCTTAGGTACCCACATTGCCCTAAATCTTAAATTTTTTATGTTCTTGACTTAATTATATTACAAAGTTGAAAAATTACCATTTGCATGCTTGGTTTCTTGCTGTGAATCTATCCACATTTCCTTAAAGCTTAGTTTTTTTGGTTTTTTTTTAATGTTCTTGCTCTTGTTACAAATTATATGATCTTGTTACATATCCACATTGCCTTAAGGCTTAGCCTTTTTTGATATTCTTGATCTTGTTGTATAGAAAAGCTGAAAAATTATCATCTGGGTAACTGAGAATTTATTTGCTTCAACAGGTGAATTCTGTAAAAGAATTAAGTGGTCAGATATGTCAGATTTGCGGGGATGAGATCGAAATGACTGTTGATACTACTTATCCATGTGCCCAAAAGCCCGCCCACCTGGTCTATGAGCCATTTGTGGCTTGCAATGAATGTGCATTCCCTATATGCAGACCTTGCTATGAATATGAAAGAAGAGATGGTAATCAAGCCTGCCCACAATGTAAAACCAGATTCAAACGAATCAAAGGTATTGATATGGTTATGAATTTGATTTGTTTCTTAGTGTATTTGTGAAAATACAAGGACTAAAACAGTTATTACTAGGGAGTCCAAGAGTTGACGGCGACGAAGAAGAGGATGGATTTGATGATTTGGCTAACGAATTTGATCTTCGAAACAATGACAGGAGAAATCTTCATAATCTTTATGAACATTCTTCACACATGACTATTGATGCCTCAAATATTTCTGTCTTTGCCACCGCATCTGAGGTAGATGGCGCCGCTCCTAGCCACGAGATACCTCTTCTTACTTATGGTCAAGAGGTAATAATAACACGATTATAATATTTGTGATATGCATTTTTAAAAGTGGTTATGTGACATTAAATAATTAGAGTCAAATTATCAGCTGTAACAAAATGGGTTGTAGGAGATAATTTTTGAATGTGCTTCTGCTGTAAGTCCCTGTAATCAACTTTTTGAGTGTATGGTAAATTCTCAATTATAAGAAACAAAATAAAATGGCCCAAAAAGTCACTTATACAACAATGATACCTGGCGGGTTATGGGGGAGGTGATTGTAAAATACGGAGTAGAATTATTCTCACAATCTAGGTGAAAAGAAGGGCTAAATAAGTATTCTCTTCTTACCCTTGATTAATGTCGGGAAGCATAAACCTGAAAACTGATTGTCAGTTATAAAATGCACGCCCAGACACGCCATTAGTTCTGTTTGATTTGAAGTTTGAAGGTAAAAGTGGAGATTTACTAACTGTTAATAGTTACAACTTTCAATATTGAAGGATGATGATAGTCATGCTTTAATCATCCCGCCATTCATGGGCCGTTCAAAGCGAGTTCATCCTACACAGTGTTTTGATACTGTTTCATCAGTCTCTTGTAAGCGTTTAGTTTCTTGTTTGGTGTTGATTTCAGTGGTAGTTTTGCATACTTGTTCGTTTATTCTTAATATGACTGTCTGTTCTTCGTTGCAGTGCCACCTAGAACGATGGATCCAAAGAAAGATATAGCAGTTTATGGGTATGGAACGGTTGCATGGAAGGATAGAATGGAAGAATGGAGGAAAAGACAGACCGATAAACTCGAGATAATTAAGCACCAGGGGAATGGTGGTGGCGGTGGGCATGGTGGTGATCTAGATGATGCTGATTTGCCCAAGTAGGTGCTTTATCGAATGGTTTCTCAATTACATGTCAATGCAATTCAGTTGATTACTTAAAGAATGCATTATTAGTTAGTAAGTTATAAGATCCATGTTCTATCTGTTTTGACTTTCAGAGACAAACAAAACACTCTCAGCTTTGAAAGTGATACTGTTATATTCATTATTTCAAGAAAAAGACCGATATTTACATTTACTATTACTATAGGTATGACAGATACAAAAAAGATATATCAAGATTGCAGAAGATTACACCTTAATCATTGTGTTTTCAAGTACAAGTATGATTAAGCTAGCGAACAAAACCAATTAAGAATGATGAGAATACTAAATATATGTTTATAGTGTCGAATTCATTATTATTTACTTTGATCATATAGGATGGATGAGGGAAGGCAACCACTGTCAAGGAAGCTACCGATTCCTTCAAGCAAGATAAATCCGTATAGAATGGTGATTTTAATGCGTATGGCGATTCTTGGTCTCTTCTTCCATTATAGAATCCTTCATCCTGTAAATGATGCATATGGATTGTGGCTCACTTCAGTTATTTGTGAGATATGGTTTGCTGTTTCATGGATCTTAGATCAATTCCCGAAATGGCTTCCTATTGAGCGTGAAACATACTTGGACCGATTATCATTAAGGTATATGCATCCCTTTCTTTTCTTTATCCAGGATGTCGACTAAGGGATGTATTATGGTATAACATAATTTTGTTACAGAATGCACTAGAATACTATTTATTTTTAGCTACTTTTACACTACAAAGCACTACGAACGTTCATGGTATGCACATCAATACCTTAACTTCCATGTAGGTCTGGTTGTGGCTCTGTCCCCGTCTCTCAAATGTAGAGGTAGCCATTTCTACCTGACTCATAAATCTGGTCCTAAACGGTCTCGTACCACAAGAAATACTTGTATGACCTGAAAGTCTGAAACTGTCTGACCCGTTATTCAACCTGTCTGCCCACCCTTTTGTCATCTTTACTCGAACGTTTGAAGTAGTGTTAAAAAGCTTGCTACTTTGTTAATAGGTATGAGAAAGATGGGGAGGCTTCTGAGCTAGCTCCTATAGACGTCTATGTGAGCACGGTGGATCCATTAAAAGAACCACCACTCATCACTGCAAACACGGTTTTATCTATATTGGCGGTCGATTATCCTGTGGATAAAGTTGCCTGCTATGTTTCTGATGATGGTGCTGCCATGCTTACATTTGAAGCACTCTCAGAAACATCTGAGTTTGCAAGAAAGTGGGTCCCTTTCTGCAAGAAATTTAATATAGAACCACGTGCTCCTGAGTGGTATTTTGCTGAAAAGGTTGATTATCTTAAAGAAAAAGTACATCCTGCATTTGTCCGTGAACGCCGTGCTATGAAGGTAAAAATAAACTATCTATCAAGTTTGTGTTCTGCTTTTTATAGCCATGTTCAAATTCAGGTGCAACGTTATGCAGTGATGCTTTTATATGGACGTATTATCTAAGTATTTGAAATACAGAGAGACTATGAGGAGTTCAAGGTACGGATAAATGGGCTTGTGTCCATGGCACAAAAGGTTCCTGAAGATGGATGGACTATGCAGGATGGTACTCCGTGGCCGGGAAATAACGTTAGGGATCATCCTGGAATGATTCAGGTGCTAACATGCTTTGTTTTTTTTTTTTTTTCTCTTAATTCTCATTTTATGACACATGCTTTGTTTGAAAATCGGATATTAGTTACTTGACGATATGTTTTTTCTCAAGGTCACACTTATAAATGTTTAAGCTATTGTTACATTTTTAAATGTGAAAAACAATATAAAGTCATACGTTTTCTGTATAATAGAACTCTAGGTATAAGTTTTTCACACTAGTGCAAGTGTGTACAATTCTACGTTTTTAAGTAAGCATGCCAACAAATATGTTTACATTTTAGCACAGTCATAGTGATATTATAAATCATCTAGATAATGTTTTAATGCATGCACTTTGGGTGTGGAGCCACACTATCAATAACACCATTTATTTCTCATAAAATGTATTCTACAGGTTTTCTTAGGGAATAATGGTGTTCGAGATGTTGAAGGAAATGAATTACCACGCCTTGTTTATGTTTCTCGAGAGAAAAGGCCTGGATTTGACCACCACAAGAAAGCGGGTGCCATGAATGCTCTCGTATGAACTTCTTTTCATTTTCGTATGAAACTGTTAAAAGTTATATTCTCCAATCCTTTTAACATCTCTCACTTTAATCTATTTTGAAGATCCGAGTCTCTGCTGTTATTACAAATGCACCTTACATGCTCAATGTAGATTGTGATCACTATATAAACAATAGTAAAGCTCTCCGGGAGTCTATGTGCTTCATGATGGACCCTATATCCGGAAAGAAAATTTGCTACGTTCAATTTCCTCAAAGATTTGATGGGATTGATCGGCATGATAGATACTCAAATCGCAATGTTGTCTTCTTTGATGTAAGGCACCTCCTTTCAGTCAGTATAATTATGATTACATATAGGTCTAAAATTGACCGGGCGGGTAACAGGTCACTTTGGGCGTCTCTTGACCCGTTTGGCATTTCCTTTTTGGCTAATTTTTATCTACATGTTTTATCTATTGGAAATGAAACATAACCTGAATTGAGTCATGCAGACCTCAGAACTCTTTATAGACCATCCTTTAGTTTACAATAATAAACGTTATTATTTATGGGAGACTGGTAGTTCATACTGGAATCTCTTTTAAACAATCGTTTCTTTTCTTAATCTTTTGTAATACTTTGATAGATTAATATGAAAGGACTGGACGGGATCCAAGGACCGATATATGTTGGAACCGGATGTGTTTTCAGGAGACAGGCATTGTATGGCTTTGATGCACCAGTTAGAAAGAAACCTCCTGGAAAAACATGCAATTGCTTGCCTCAATGGTGTTTGTGTTGTTTCTCATCAAGAAAGAAGAAGATCAAGGGGAATGCAAAGAAGAAAACGAAAAAGATGAAGAAGATGATGGAAGCTTCAATTCAAATACACTCACAGAATATCAAAGAAGGGAATGCAAAGAAGAAAATGAAAAAGATGAAGAAAATGATGGACTCTTCAACTCAAATACATGCACTAGAGAATATCGAAGAAGGGATTGAAGGTGAGTGACTGATTTTGAGGTGGTTTGAAGTGTTAAATCTTTTTGTTTTTATTTTATTAATAGGTGGGGTATTTGTGCAGGAGTAGATAGTGAAAAATCATTGCTCATGCCTCAGATAATGCCTGAAGATAAATTTGGACAATCTCCTTTATCTTCTGAAGGTAAATATGAATGGTTTTTAGGCAGTTTCAACCTTGAATATTTTGTTGTTTTATTTTTACAAAAAATGGTTATTTCGCAGGAATAGATTGTGAAAAATCATCGCTCATGCCTCATATAAAGTCCGAAAAGAAAGCTGGGCAATCTCCTGTATTCATTGAAGGTAAAATGACTGGTTTTGAGGTGGTTTGGCGTCTGAATCTTTTTTGTTTTTTATTTTTATACAAAAGTGGACTTTTTGTTGCAGAAATAGACGGTGAAAGATCGTTGCTCATTCCGCAGATAAAATTGGAAAAGAAATTCGGGCAGTCTCCCGTGTTTATTGCTTCGACCCTTTTAGAAGACGGTGGTGTTCTTCCAGGGGCATCGTCTGCATCGCTCTTGGAAGAAGCCATTCATGTCATAAGTTGTGGTTATGAAGATAAAACGGAATGGGGAAAAGAGGTTTGTGACAGCAAAACAATATTAGTTTCATTTCAATTTCTGTCTGTGTTAGAGATTGCAAAATGGGCAGGTTGTTTATCGAATCAAAACAGGAAAGTTTAGATGTGGGTCAAAATAATTCTGCTCACTTCCTGTTGCAAGCATGTTTTGTCCTTTTTCTTGAGTTTTATCAAGTAATATATCATCAAATATGATTAAAAAATATATACGATCAGTTTATAAAGTTAATATTTTTAATAAAGTGATTTAACGTGTTTTAAGCATTTTAAATGTACTTCAGGTGGCCTCTGACGTATTTGACCCTATGATGTGTTGTAGAAAACATATAACCCATGTTGACCCATATTTAGTTAAATTTGTCAAAATAGATATTGGTAGTTTCTACTTTCAGGGATATTTATAACGTTTATTCTTAAATTTTATTGAAAAAACAGGTTGGATGGATATATGGTTCAGTCACGGAGGATATCTTGACTGGGTTTAAGATGCATTGTCATGGGTGGCGATCAGTGTATTGCATTCCAAAGAGGCCCGCATTTAAGGGTTCAGCTCCAATTAATCTTTCAGATCGTCTTCACCAAGTTCTTAGGTGGGCTCTTGGGTCAGTTGAAATCTTGTTGAGTAAGCATTGTCCTATATGGTATGGTTATGGGTGCGGTTTGAAGCCTTTGGAGAGGCTTTCATATATAAACTCCGTTGTCTATCCATTGACGTCTGTTCCATTGGTTGCTTACTGCACACTTCCGGCTGTTTGTCTCCTCAGCGGAAAATTCATTGTTCCAGAGGTAAGAATAATATGAAATGTTTTTACGCAATTATGATAATGAACATTATTGTCTTGTTACATCACCTTAAACCTATTGTGTCTTATTCAAGATTTCTCATCAGGGTATGTATTAGCATAACATTTTTTCGAGTCTGCAATTGCTTTAAACGAAGGGCATGAACTTGAAGTGATTCCTTATGTACTTTTTATTTTCTCTTGCAGATAAGCAATTATGCTAGCATTATCTTCATGCTCATGTTTTTATCAATTGCCATAACAAGTGTCTTAGAGATACAATGGGGTGGAGTTGGTATAGACGACTTTTGGAGAAACGAGCAATTTTGGGTCATCGGTGGTGTCTCCTCTCATCTTTTCGCTCTATTTCAAGGTCTACTAAAAGTCTTGGCGGGTGTCAATACAAACTTCACTGTTACCTCAAAAGGTGGTGATGATGGAGATTTTGCCGAGCTCTATATCTTCAAGTGGACTAGTCTTTTGATCCCGCCATTGACTTTATTAACCTTCAATGTCATCGGTGTAGTTATCGGGATCTCCGACGCAATCAACAATGGGTACGAATCGTGGGGTCCACTTTTCGGGAAACTTTTTTTCGCGATATGGGTCATTCTTCATCTCTACCCTTTCCTCAAGGGTGTAATGGGAAAACAAAGGACTGTTCCGACTATAATACTCGTCTGGACAATCCTTTTATCTTCCATCCTGACACTTGTATGGGTTCGGTCCAACCCATTTGTTAGTAAAGACGGCCTCGTGTTGGACCCTTGCGGGTTAGACTGTAACTGAGTATGATAGTCAATTGGTCTTTCAGGCAGTTTATGAAGTATCTATGAGTAGTATTATAGAATGAAAGAAGTTGGTTAGTGTTTGTAGATACAAAAAAGGCAGGTTTTTGGGGTCATGATTTTAGTTAGATTCTTATTATATAAAGGTTTGGGGAATTTTGTGAGGATTTAGGGATGGATTTTAGAAATCTTATCTGTTTGTAATCCCAGAAGAACATAAATTGTTAGTCATTTTCTTATTATTTAATGTTCTTTTTTTTTTTTAAAATAGTTGAAAATGTATTATTTTTTTTATATATATTCAACTGCTTTTTTTTTTTGGGTAAAGGGTTACCCCGGTTAACTTAATATTCAACTGCTTTTGATATGTGATTAAATGGTATTTGCATGTTTGTAACTTCTTTTAAGTTGCTAAATAATTTATGTTATATTATTTATTTATTTATTATATACAACTAGTCCGCCTCATTAATGTCTTGATACGGTTTCATTAGCATAATGTACTTGCATTGAATTTACAATCGTTTAATTAAAAATGACTCAATCATGGAAAGTTTGCAAGAAAAAATTGTATATTTATTTAAGATAGATGCCAATAATCCAAAAGAAAAAAAAATGCAACAAACGAAGAATAAAACAGAAATTAAAAAAAACCAAAACGGAGCCCGACGGAATCCAAAAGGAAAAAAGGTTGCAACAAACCAAGAATATAAAAAAATAAATAAAAATAGAACGTTGCAAAATTTTAACGATATTTATTTAAACCAAAAACCCAAACCATGTTCAAACAAAATAAAACCATAAATGAAATCAAGAAGGGAAGCTAAATGCAAAAGTAAAAAAAATTATAAAAAAAAAAAAAGCAGAGGCCAAAAGCGTTCAAAAGAGAAAAAAATATTTTAAAAAAAACAAAAAGGGCACCACATGGCGCAATCCTGACGGCCGAGGCAATGTTCATAACCAGATCAATTAATAGTGTTCAAACTAAAGAAAACCACAAATGAAATCAAGAAGGGAAACTAAATGGAAAAGTAAGAAAACATTATAAAAAGAAAAAAAAAAAAAGCAGGGACCAAAAGCGTTCAAAAGAGAAAAAAGGTACAAAAACAAAGTAAAAAACAAAAGACGGCTGAGACACTGTTCATAACCAGATCAATTAATAGTATTGCGTGGCGTGATCCTGACGGCTGAGGCATTGTTCATAACCAGATCAATTAATAGTATTAGTAATAGTAATGGCAAAATCATGTTAGGTTTTAATAAAATTCTCAAATATATGTATGTAGAATAATAAAATATGATCCATTTTATCCATACTATTATACTAGATGGATGTTATGCGATGCGACGGCGATGGTAGTGGTAGTGATGGTGGTGGCAGTGTGGTGATGGCGGTGGCAACCGGTGGTGGTGATGTCGACTGGTGGTGGCGGCGGCAGCAATGAGTAATGTATGTTATTGATGTAAGAGGGTGTAGTATAGTTATTTTAGGAGTTAAATGATAGATGTTGTAAATTAATTCATTAAAGACATTTTTGTTGAAAGTTAGATTTTTAAGATATGCAAAATTACCATTCTACCCTTAATTAATTTACACCAGCAGCCCCTTATCTTCTAAAATATTTCTATTACCCCATTTACATCAATTACCTTTAGATCAAGTAATTACACCACCCAACGCCACCACCAGCACCACCAGTCGTCGCCACCACCACATCGCCGTTGTCACTGCATTGCGCGAATACCTCTCTAATATTGATAAATAAAAGACTTAGGGGATGCTTGGTTGGGGGTATTATGTGGTAAGGAATGGGAAAGATAATGATTAATCATGCTTGGTTAGGGGTAAGGAATGCAATCATTAATCAATAGT
>JAOXNX010000032.1:9715643-9726053 GCA_028566075.1 Solidago caesia
GGAATTACCATATAATTAAAATAACTTACTAAAATAACTTTGATAAATCGACACTTAACCCCCCTGGATTCTGCTGTCAACAGCCTAACCCCCTGCCCCTTCTTTCCAGCTCTTGATCCGTATCAATATCCTGCATTTCGGTTCCCATTTTCATGATCATAATCTAATTTCCCTTTAAACCATATTTTTTTATTTCGTAAATCAATTTTGTTCCAGCAGATATCATTAGTTTCCAGACATCCATAATTTTTTTGAGATTAATTGGTTTATATCTTGGATATTGCAGTTTATAGGTAATGTGCATGGAGATGAACCTGTAGGCCGTGAACTTCTTTTACTTCTAGCAAATTGGCTATGTGACAATTATATGAAGGATCCCTTGGTAACCTTGTCTACTTTTCTAAATTAATTCATGCTCCTATCTCAGTTGGTTTGTGTTTGGTATCCAATCTTAGCGGATTTTGCTGACTATGAAATGAAAATACTTTGGCTGCTCAATCACTTACGAAATGATTAAGTGTAATGGAAATGGATATTGAATTCCTGATGGTTTCATGTTGATTGGTGAATTGGATATTTTGGATGTGTACATTTGGTGAATTTGTGACTTTTTCTATAATTTCTGTAAGATATTAAGCAATTCCTTATAATAATCAGTGACTAACATTACAATTGATCATTACATGAGTAATCCACCTATTGTTTTTCTTCATCTGATCTTTTGATTGTGCCATGTATCGTGATTTTGTTGTTAGAAGGATACGTAGGAGGATATGTCATTACTCATTAACAACCGACTACTAGTCAGATACAATGCCACTTATCTGCCATGTAGGCTATCTGTCAGTTTCATTAGCAAATTTAAGCAAAAATCCTCTGTTTAATTGGCATATAACTCTTAGAGAATCCACGTATATTCCTTTCGATACCCCCTCATGCTTGTTTTTCCGTAGATCAATACGACACTTCTTAACATTCTTGTTAAGAGACATGTAATCTTGTCTTAGATATTGATTCAGCTAGTTCATGGTTTTCCTAAGCTCTGCTAATCATCTACCATTGCTATAACTGTCGGCAGTATTCCTAATTTTGACTCAACTTGATCTGGGAGTAAATGTTTATCGCAGGCAACACTGATTATCGATAATGTGCACCTTCACATCCTCCCGTCAATGAATCCAGATGGGTTCTCTCTGAGAAGTCGTGGAAATGCAAATAACGTTGATCTCAATCGTGATTTTCCAGATCAGGTATTTTCATCTTTGCCTCACTTTGTTTGCCAGAGTAATACTATTCTAGATTACAGTTATAAACTGAATCTTAAACCATTTTTACTTGTGATTGGTTTTTCAAAGGATTTCCTAAGCTTTCACTTGGAAATTTATATACGAAGAATCCATTACTTGCTACTTGTAACTACATTATTTTTTAGCATGGGATCTGCATCCCTACTCATGTAAAGTAAATCTTTTCATTCTTAGTAACTTACAAACGGCCAATGCCCGATAGTCTCCATTTATTTTATTACTTCATAAATATCAGAAGGGTGATATTTTGTATTCTGTGATTTTCATCATAAAGAACTTCAGAAGTATATGACTTTCATAATATATTTTCTTCGTTCTGTTGATTTAACTTATTGCTAAAAGCAATTAACTGGCCTTACAATGCTACATGATGCAGTTCTTTCCAATGAATAATGATCTTGACAAACGACAACCCGAGACAAAAGCGATCATGAGATGGATAAGAAAGATACGTTTCACGGCATCTGCTAGCCTTCATGGGGTAATGAATCTGAAACTTCGTTTGACATGAGAGAGAGAGAGAGAGAGAGTATGTGTGTGATGTTTCTATGTTATATAAACTAGCATGGTACCCGCGCAAAGCAGTGGAATTAAATGTTCTTTGTTAGCGCAATAATTGTGTTTTCTGAATAAAATTTATTTAATTCAAGATGTCTTAAAATAGGGGAGAGAAGAAAAGAGAGGGGTGTTTATCAGTTCATAAGAGATGGAGAAGGAGAGAGAAGAGAGAGAGTTGTTTGTTTTTGTGTCGAAAGGTAAAGACAAATGGTCCCTAAAGATTTGAAATTGGATGGTATAGATCACGCATCAATGGAGGGTTCAGATTGCATCTTGACTTAAAATTCAAGATGTCTTAAAATTGGGGGTGGGGGTGGATGAATATGCTTTATAATTTTATATAATGTTATAGATAAAGTTGTGTCATGGACTTACGGTTTTCAAGAAATAACTTACTTTGTCATGCACATTTGATGTTTTTCGTATATAATTTACTGTGCTTATATATGTTAGTTATATGCACAGTAATTTAGGCCCAGGATTCAGGCACTGTTAAGGGATGAGGTATAATTGGATCACCAAGTATGAATGTGTCCAGATCATCGTCAAGGAGAACATACCAAAGAAACTTTAGGAAAGACCCTCTGATTTCCTAATGCTGACTGAGCAACTTGCCCTGTTACCCAGATATACAATGTGTTGGCTTGTGATCCAACTAAATATATCAAATTGAAAGATTTACCATTTCTCATAGATATAGACTTAATTTCCTTAGGTTTCAAAATTTTGATGTTTAATGCTTTCACTGAATGATCGTACATCAAGAAAGCTTCAACATGTATATTCTTGTTTTTCAGGGAGCACTTGTTGCAAATTATCCGTGGGATGGGACCGAAGATAAAAGGCAAGTTTTCTAAATCATGCAAGTATGCAACATTTGTATACTTCTTTATATAGAGATGTTCATTTTCCAGGTATAGGGTAGGTCAGTTAACATATCTCGGTGTTATTCAACTAAATGTCATCATTGGGCATTATTCTAGGATATGATGCTTTTAACATGTAAATTTATGAACTTGTGATTAGTTCATGGATCTATTATGTTCACTACAAGCAACATCTTTCTGGATTTAGATACAATCGTGTAAAACTTTGTCATTGTTTTAGTTTCATCACTTGATATCATTCTATAGCATAGAGTATGAACCCTAAATTTGCCAGAATGTTGTGTCATATCATAGTATATTGACATTGTTTTTCCTAACCATTTCAGCAAAAGTTACTATGCATGTCCTGATGATGAAGCTTTCAGATATATGGCAAAGTTGTATAGTGGCTCTCACTTTAACATGTCCCGCAGCAACGAATTTGAAGCAGGAATCACAAATGGTGCTCATTGGTATGCTATTGATAAACTAGAATTGTTACAAAATATTTTTGTCAAAGCTCTACTCTTCATGCATCACATTTCAAAATGTGACAGCATAATTCAATTGGATTTTAGTCTCTAAAGTTTGCAAAACCAAAATAATTCTAGATTCGTCTGTCTCGTTTACTCCTCATCAATTCCATTTTGCTGGCAGGTATCCCATATATGGTGGCATGCAAGACTGGAACTATATTTATGGTGGATGTTTTGAACTGACGTTGGAGATCAGTGACAACAAATGGCCTCCTGCTAATGAGGTCAGTTTTTCATTATAATGATAGAGCACACCAGGTATACATGCGTAGCACGATTTGATGTATTTCAGTATAGTTGACATGAATGGGTAAAATTAGGTTGTAGATATCTTAAATGGGCCAATTCAAGAATATTAAACTAAAAATAGAATGTGTCATATTGAATTGCTCACAGTATAATTTTTTTAAGAATATAACTTTCTGTAACACTTTTTTTATAAATTTGGATTTTTATCATAGTAATATAGTTTTGTAATCTTATGTTAAACATTCGTTGTGGGTAAACTCAACCGGACCCGTTTCACGTGAAATCATTTCGACTACTTACAAAGCCCACCCATCTTGCAACCTCCAGTGTTTAGGCATGCATCCCCTTTCGGAAGCAGTTATATTAACACTAACAAGATCAGTAAATGTTTGACCAAGGATAAACTCTTAATGACTTTCCCAGACATGATAATAGTTTCTGATTACATATATTTCTTGTATGGACCATTCTTGGTTGTCGGGTTCGAATTATATGGTTTCAGTATGATGTGTATAAGTTGTTTCTTTTAAGATGACTATGATATGATACGTACTAAATGCTGATGCCACCAATGTTTAATTTGTGTGTTATAAAAGAAGTGATACTAGTGTATGTTCACTGATCTTTCAATGTATAGCAATATAAGCATCGACTTTACGTATTTATTTCCTTTACCATTGCAGCTTCGTTTGATATGGCAATTCAACAAAAAGAGTATGCTTAATCTTGTTGCGAGCCTTGTGAAGGTAATTTGCCAAGTTCTTAGTACATGTCTACCTTGATCTTTATCTGGTCCATATCTTCTTCCAAATGAAGTAATCTTTTTGGGTGGAAGAGATATACTGGTCATTGAACTATCATGCTGTATTCAGCTGCATATGTTAACAAAAAGTCTATCAATCACATACATATATCTCACAAAGGTGTCAATTACATTATCATTGCAACTTACTCAAATCAACTAACACAAAGGACGAATTGGTAAATATTAGCGATGTTGTTGATCATCTTGATCATTTTTAAGGATTTATATTAGTATAGTTGGGCAGAAATGATGTAATTTGATACAATTATATACTTTATATAAGAGTAAGTTTGTGATTCATAAATTTCTTTATAAGTTAAATAAAAGTAAATTACAAAATGATGGTAGTTCAGGGATCACGTTGTTTACTCTGGAAAATATGTACCCTGCTTTTTGTAGCTTTGCAGCTTGAGTAGCTTGATTTTTAATAGATTAACATAACCATTATTTTTTCTCAAATCATCAAATGATATGTTGACTCGTAATCTCTTGCTACTCATAATTGATCATTGTGTAGTCAGGAATACATGGAAGGATCTTTTCATCAGATTGTGGACAGCCTTTGCCTGCATCCATTGCAATAAAGGGTATTAATTACACGGTATGTTCACTCATAATCTCTTCCTCTTACACGTGTGGCCACCGTTTTCATGTCTGAACTAGCAGTAGAGGTGGAAATTTCAGTTTATTTACTTTTGAACAAACCTATTTGTGTTATGTTAAATCATTAACAGGTCAAACGGGTTAAAGTAAACTAATTTAACTTGAAGGAAACACGTCAAACGGGTCAAGAGTCACCCAATGTGTACTTTCAATGTATAAGAACACATCAATCAGTGTATTCTTTTTTGGAGAGGCTGATAATTAAATTTAGGGAATTGATATTGGTACCATTTCTTTTGATGGATGTACCATGGCTATGTATTATTGGCTTGTACAGTCAGCTGTACAGCTTGTACATTGTGGTACATCCATCAAAAATGATGGTACCAATATCACTTCCCTTAAATTGATGATTTATTAAGCAATTCAATGACTGTCAAAGGTGTTATCATATTTCCGTTCGGATTTTTTGTAAAAGATTCCTTTTAATATTGTAGTTAAATATATTTGTTTGATGACATGATGGGACTATCTAACATCTTGATACTTCACCCAGTCGTTTGTCCCCTTGACACATTTGATAATATGATGATGTACAGATCAAAGCAAGGGAAAGCTTAGCTGACTATCATCGATTATTGGCTCCTGGACACCAGTATGAAGGTACCGTTAATGCATTACACTTTCTTCTTTTTTTTTTTCTGTGAATTCTCTCCGTGCATGTCTTCGAGGATAAATAATTCTCTTTTTGATATTATATACGATCCCTTATTCTGCTATCTAAAATAGTAAAATAAATGCTCATAGTTAGCTGATTGCAAATTATTCCCAAAAGCTGGCATTTTATCTCATATATTTAAACAATGAAGTTTTATGTATTGCCCATTTTCTGTCAAGAATCTTTCATTCTCATGAAATGGTTTCTTTTACTATAAACATTGTTCAAAATGGGATAAACAATAAAGTTACTAGCTGTCGTGCTTAGCTGCTATATGACTATAGAAGTTCTATTGGTAAAGAATCAGTCTTGACTTTTACGAGTCAACAAAGGATTTGTTCACTCATAAATATGGAAGTTATTGTATAGATCTTTTAGATATAGGATTACTCGACAACACTTCCGTTTATATGCTTAATTAAACTTTATGTTAATTTGGGGAGGGAAAAACTATTGTTCCATCCTTGTATAGCTTGGTAAGTTATTTTTTGACCACTTTACTATTATATACTATCCCACCACGTTCGATTGAGTCGCTGCTTGCCCATTGGACCTAGCTTTTGGTACAATTCTTTGTCAACAACATACACTCCATGAGAAACCAGTGAAAACAATTTTTTTTAAATAAAAAAAGATCGAGAAACCGCTTGAAACTATTTGCTGCTATGGCATTGACTGAGCTCCGTGTTTGTTATTTTTTTAATGTTCCTATATAATTCCGTTGATTACCTATTATAGTATTAATGATTAACAAAGAAAATGTGGATAAAAAGAGGAATAGATAAGCTATCTTAGTATTTCTACTGCATGAATGTAACTAGTTATTTGACCTATTAATAATCAGATAATGAAAACCATGATCAATCTATAAAAAAGCTAAAAATTTGTTATTATCACTTCAAGTAGCTATGATTAGATGATCGATTTATAAAGCAGATCCCGACAACCTTTAATTTGTATGGGGTTATATGAATTCCTATAACTAAAACCAATGTCGCCTACATTTCAGTTGTGGCAACAATGCCTGGTTACATAACACGAAGCACGACTATCTTAATGCGGGAAGAAGCAATGATGGTAGATTTCATACTCGAACCAGATGTTACCCGGGCCAATAGTTTTCTACCAAGTCGCTGCAGCAGCAGGAACAATTTTCAAATATTGGATGTTATATCAAAGCCTCAATTGCAGGTATCCCTAACTTTAGTTTTTGTTTTGGCTTTTCTCTATCTCTTAATGAAGAGAAAAGCCATCGTCAACCATATCAAAGCACGAAGGACCAAAGGACAAAGACGAGTGTCTGCAGTATAGAGTTTGTTCCATTGAACCACCCTGTAATTGTAAGAACCATAAAGGTGTACATTTTGTTTCTATTTATACACACTTTTATGGTTGTCTGAACTTTTAAACACACATACATGTGATTGAATCTAAAGAACCGTCTTATAGTTTGACAAGGAGAGACGTGAACATATAAATCGTTGTAGTAGAAACCTGAAGATTATCGGCAATAGTATAAATTGACACCGTGAGAACCATAGGCAGGAATGCATACGGCATGATCCCTTCATATTTTGAATCAATCATGATGATGATGATGTATGTTTTGATTCATAAGTATCTTTTAAATTTTTATTTTATTAGTGTGAACTTGAATTTGTTGATGTGCAATTTATACAGCATGGAGAATAATAGTATGTTCACTCGGCTTTTTGAACTTCTCGCCCGGGCTAGATGTGGAAAAAAAAACCGGCGGTGTAGGGGTTTATGCTTTAAATTGACCGAAAAGCGGGAGGGTCGGGTCTAATACATTAACCGTCTTAATATTGATTATTAAATTTGGTACGGTGAATAGTGTTAGCATTAAATTTAGTGTCAAATGGTTATAGGAATAGTAATTGCTCTAAATTTTTGTATCATTTTGATACCTTGATTGAAGAAATGTTGCACCATAGGTATTATTTTAATGTTTTGATGCATATATTGAAGATGTCCTTGGATAGCGGTGTTTAAGACAGGAAACTCCCTCAACTTAATCCCATACAAAAAAAACCAATATTTTTTTTTTTAGAACGGCAAACTATTGAACTATACGAATTATTTTTTTTCATGATGTGATACATGAATTTATTATTATTTTTTTAAGAATTTTGCCAAACGTAACTCAAATGGTTAATACATTGTTAAAATATGTGTGTATATATATATACTCGCGCAATGCGGCGGCAGTGTAGTGGTAGCGGCGATTGGTGGTGGTGGTGGTGGCGTCGTCAAGTGATGTAGGTAATTGATGTAAAGGGGTAGTGAAGATATATTAAGAGATAAGAGATGTATGGTGTATTTTTCATATCCAAATTATCTAATTTTCATATGAGTGTATATTGTTGTTAATCATTAATTTTAGAAGGTGGTTATTGTTATATACAATATCTTAATTTATTTTATTTTTTTTAAACGGCAATTAAATAAATTAATAATGGGCCTCTAGCAAAGTACTAGAGAACCCAAGAATACACACGGTACAAGTACATCGAAATTATCTAGAATCAAAACGAAAAACTACTCGATCCTAAATACCACTTGAGACTCGAACTGCGAGGATTACAAAATCATAATTTGTGTTAATCATAGCTTTAGGATCATCTAATCATGGTTAGCAAGATCTTGAAAACAATAATATTGTCTTACATGTCTCACCTCTCACATCCTCCCTTTTAAACATTTTGTTAGTTGTCACCCCACCCATTTATTACTATCTTATCGTTTAATCTCCTAAAATACTTAAAATAACCTTTTTAATAACTTCACCTAAAATACTTACAATATCCACATCTCTTAAAATATCTAGAATGTCTCCATCCCGCCACCATCACCACCACCACCACCAGAAAACTACTCACCTCTCACATCTCACCGTTGTCACCATCGTCCCGTCGTATTGTACGGGTAATCTTCTAGTTCATGTTAACATGTCCTTTTAGTTCCTTGAAGTTTAAACTTTGTTTGTTGTAAACCCTACTTTTTTTTGTTGAAATTATATAAAGCACGCTATACTAGTCATTGTAATTTTGAAATTTAAGTTGTGAAGTTGTTAATTGCTCTAATATGTTAGTTTTTAATTGTTTTTTGGTTCTGGTTTATTCAATTTTGTAGGTTTTATAGCAATTTATTTTCATTTTCCATCCTTCAAAGCTTTTCAATTTTATATTTTTTAAAAGTATTCTTAACCCATCACTCTATCATACTGAAAAAGTTTTTTCATGATAGCATCACTTTTCCATCACACCACCTAATTTTTACCCTTATTCTATCATACTGAAACAAAACCCCATAATTATTTAAATTGTTATTTTTAATTAACAACACTATATTTATTTTCTTAATACAAGAAATAAAATAAAATTTATTAAGATAAAATAACACTATATTTAATAAATAAAAAACTATCAACTTTTGAAACTTTTAATAAATAAAAAACTATCAACTTTTGAAACTTGTGAAAGAATTTTGTATAATTTAAACTTACGAAACCATTTTGTAAGCATTTTAATAATCTAGGTTTCAAAATAAATTAAATATTATATATATATATATATATATATATAATCTATATCCATTTACAACTATAAAAAAAACAAAATTAAATAAATAAATAAAGCTTGATAAGACAGCACGAACATCATGACTTTGACACCATCGCGCTGATGGCACCATTCATCGTGCCAGTGAGCTCAGCACGATGGCCTCGTCACACCGAGAGGGCAAGTTGGCAATGGGCAAACATTACTTTCTAGATCAGTTACTAAGTTTTCATTCTAGACAAGATATTTATAACATGATAAAAATATTGAAATTTATATAAAAATAAGAATAGAAAAATCCAAAACTAAAATGTAACAAATAAGAATATAAAAAAACTCATGTCTTATTAAATTAAAGAGTTGTATGAAAATGTTATATATATAATTATTGAAGATGTTCCTATCTAGAATTATTACATTGAAGAAAAGTCTTGTAGGAATCTAAACAATTACATACAAACAAAAACTTTATTAAAGAAAATAGTATCTTGTCGGCCATGAATTATTGTTGTTAGACGTCATTGCTTACGTCTGTTCTTCTAGAAATCTTTGTGCGTACTGTCGATTGACACCGGCGAAACTGGAGTGGGATTGTTGTCGTCGTCGGAAAATTCTTCATTATATCCCATTGCTCTAACTGTTCACTTTCTCCAACAAATGGGAGAAACATATTCCAATTATGGTGTGCCCATATTTGTGTGAAGTGTCCTTCTGTTAGCAATTTGTATTGGCTTATTGGAAAATTCATAGGTAATCTTGGTGTTTGCCGTGCTTCAGTGATCCATTGTTCTCTTATCTGTCGTTTTGCATGATCCAATTGTTGTTCTTGTTCTGTTGAAGTGTTTTTTGGACAAAAATCGTTATCTAACCACCATGATGCTCTGAGATTGATGTCTGTTTCACAAGCTGTAACAACTGTGACCGGAGTCGTCGAGACAGTTGTCGTTTGTCGTTGGTACTTCGTCATATGTCTGGCGTTAGACACTTTAATTATGTAAAAGTTCATTAATTGATTTAAGTTTTCGAGGATTCGAGATGTGTTTGTGGATTCGCGAGTGTGTTTAGGAAGGAATTGTGGTCCGGGTTCGAGTTCTTTAAGAAAATGATAGTGGTCTAATGGAAATGCCAAAATAAAATGTAATTATTTTATGAAAGTCAAAATGAACAAGTTTATAGTCAATACGAAC